>OVAX01000766.1:426-64619 GCA_900406405.1 Lepidium africanum | reverse complement strand
GCAAGAGAAGTAGTAATCTTAGTTTTAGAGGAATCGGTTTCTTAATTGGATTTACAACAAGATGTAAATAAGTTAATGTTTAGATAGCGTTAGAGTTTGGATCATTGAATGAGAAGTTGGTCGTTTGTGAGGAAATAGACTCATTGAGCTAGCTGGCTTCATATTTATGGATGAACCAAGTACTCCCATTGATAGGATTCCAACTCATACTCGTACACATATTATATGATTTTTCTTCTGGACCATTATATATGTGGTACAAGTCATATTAAGTTTCTAAACAATGTATCTCAAGTGCAATTAATTTTCGTTTCTTTGTACTTCGTAATTATGCTATAATATAAAGTTAGCCTCTCGTATATCAATACATCTACTAACTACAATTCAAGTTTTGATGTAACATAAACCTAGGTGGTCTTTGTAATTGGTAGTTTCCACAATTTAAATTTTACTGGAAACAATTTGGATCAGTTGGTTTATGGATTTCTGTTTGAATGATTTACCTGATAATTTTATTTTATATTTAAAGTTGTCTAAACCAAAGACCGAAAATACCAAAATTAAAAGAAAATGATTCATGTAACAGAGTAACACATTAACAAAAAGAGTTTTAATGCAACACGAGATACATGATATCTTCCCATCTACGCACGTGTGTAGAGTGTATTCGTACATTCTTATTTATAGGTCAAAGATGAAGACAGATATATCTTACATTTAGATACGTATACAGATGCATGTGGATGTGTGACCTACTCCACGCTTTGAGATATATATACAATTAGCATTTTTTAGATCTGTGCTTCCAGACTTGTTATGATCTAACTCCCATTAACCAAAGCAACTCTCATTCACTCAAGCTCTTTTGTCATATTCTTAAATATTCATATTAAATACTAACATTTTTAAGGCATTCATTTCATAATACTTAAAACAAAACGGATCAAGATATAAAAGTGCTATATATTACAAGTAATTAATTATATGGTCCTTATATAGTATTATTAAATAAGTGATGCGATTAATTAGATCCATGGATGAATTTTACTTCTACTCGTTTATTTATGAATGCTACCTAGTCAAATGTTTATTTTATTTTTTCCAATCAATTATTATATCTTCTTATGGAAAATTGCCAAATATAACACGATGCAATATTTTTTATATGTATTTCAACAAATAAATAGAAAATGCATTTGATTAAATGATTAAGTTCACTTTTTCTGATATATTTTCTATTAGAGTTCAATTTTAAAGAGCTGTCTAATCTTTATGAGATATTGAGATTGATTGGTAAAAACTGTAACTTTTGTTTTTTGACTATATGTTTTTTGAACTGTATATTGTGTTGTATGAATTTTCGCTGTAGATTAATAATTTTCTAAAACTAAAATATAAGCGCTCAAAGTTTTTTCGTTTTGTAAAACCAAAAAAGGCTTTCCAGAGTAAAAATGAAAAGAAAGAATTATATAGATTTAAAAAATATGTGTAAAGTTTGATTGGTAAAGATTTAGGTTTCACAAAAAAATATGGCTTTAAAAAAGCTTCAGAGCTACTGTAGAAAAAATTTAGTACTCTGAAAAATTTATGGCTTTGTAGAGCTACTATAGAATTTACAAAATAATTTTGACTATAGATCGAAGTATGTGATCTAATTATCAAAATACTCAGATCTATAACCAAAAAAAAATTGGTCCAATACTTTATTAAAAGAAAAAAAATTGGCCCAATGCTTTGTTAAAAGAAAAAAAAAAAAATTAGTCCAGTGCTGTTGAGGATAAAACGTGGCATATAGAGTACGGTGTCGGACTCAGACATGATACCGCAATCATGTCCTAACTAGATATCGCATTATCATATGATTTTAAAATTTTCTTATTTTTCGAAAACCTTAATTTGATTTACTAGTCTATGATAGATCTGTGGCAGGTTTTTTTCTTTTTTTTTTTTTTAATATCAGAATCCAACTCATTGACTTGGCAATTGGTTGATAGTTTATCCACGATAAAAGAGCTCTGATCTGAAACAATTAAATAAATAATTAAAACATTATCAAATAAACCAGATCGCTAAGTTTATATCTTTCTTTTTAATTATATATATATATATATATATTTTGCCAACAATTAGATCATCAAAACCTGATCCATAACCAAGACAAAGGCAACATATTATTAATGACAGAGTAAGACAAGACAAAGACAAAGTAACATATCTCCAATACAAGTAATGACAGAGGCAACATATCATTCGATTCTTTTTACATATCGATTTCAGCTGGTTTATAATGTGTAATGTCACTGACTAGTTTCTGATTCTGAGAGTGAACCAATTAAAAGTATGGTGGACCTGTATTTTGATTTGAGTTATTCTACACTAGTTATTATGCTTTGAGTTGATTTACTTGTTGTTCTTGGATGTGTGTTTAAAATTATAAAGTATCGTCATTAGTGTTGTTGAAATTCACATTACTCTTGTTGAAATTATAAAGCAACGTCATTAGAATTTTTCTTCACAACTTCCTTCCTATTCTTGACAACACCTTTGTTTCCCTGCTTTGAACCACATGATAAATCAAAATTCCCTTTAGTCTTTGACTATAAATGGCTACTGCGTGAATACTTGTTTGAAGTCTACTTTTTTTTCTCTTTTGGTTTCACTAAAACATCAATGGATTTGTAGGGATACAAATACAGACTTTTTTCTCCTCTTTAGATTTAGCTCCACAAGTCACTTGATCTTGCTCGTTAACACACCAACAATATTATTGTTTTGGATACAACCAAAATTGTCTCTTAACTCATCGATCTCTTTTATAATTTGCTTGGAAGGTTTTATTATCCAACGTTTCTCCTCCTCTTTAGATTTACTTGTTGTTCTTGAAATATGGAGATACAGAAGAATTTCAATTACAATACAGACAACTTTATCTGATGGGTAACATCTCTTGTTTCTTATTGATTTCATTATTGATGCAACGGATATTGATGCATCTGTGTTTGTGTCTTCTTGATTTTCATTATTAATGTAGCGGATATTCATCATGGCAACGAACTTGTATCTCCTTCGTGATACTCATCCTATTTTGATATTCTTGCTTATTAGACTTTGAAACTTTGTTTCTATGAACAGAACCAAGAGGTGATCTCTTGATTACGTATATTGTTATTGAACAGAACTCCTTACGATTTTGTTAGTGCAAATCAATGACACAGTGGAGACAAATGAGATAATAATAAATAATATCAAAGTGTGTTCAGAGAAATACTTTTGAGGGAAGACAATAACAAAGTTTTGATAATGTCTGTGTTCTGTTCGGAGAAGAGTAATGTTTTTTTTTCTTGTATATTTTGAAATCACACCTAAATGGGTGAGTTTTTTGAGATGTATTTTCCACCTAAGAAGCTACTTTAAATCTCTCAAAATCAAATTAAGTAGTTTTTAAAATGATATTTATAACTTTTGAATAACACGAGATTTCATATGATTTTAATAAATTATTCATTGAATAACAAGGAGATTGTAAATTATTTTAAATGATTTTGTATATGTTCTAATTTCAATAACACATAATTTCTTAAAAAATTTGAAAATCATTAATTGAATAAGAGGTGATTTTAAGAAAAATTCAAAATCACCTAAAATTCTGGCAAAAAATTCAACTTCCAAACAACCCGATATACCAACCGGGTTGACCCGGCTTGTGAGTAAGAAGTTTTGGGTCACAACTCACAAATAGAGCCTATCTTGTTCTGTTAAATCTCATTAGTCGTCCACTTACTTTGAAACAAAAATTAGGGTTTACGGATTCCGAATTAGCTTCCATGGAAGAAATCACAGATGGAGTGAACAATATGAACTTGGCCGCTGATTCCCAGAAAAAAAATCGGATTCAGGTTTCCAATACGAAGAAACCATTGTTCTTCTACGTCAATCTCGCCAAGGTACACTGTTTCATTTCCATTCCTCTGCAACCCCTCTTCTTAGCGTATGAAATTTCTGGACTTGGCGATCGCTTTCCGTCCAGAATATTATCGTGTCTTAATCCATTCCGAAAGCTCAATTTTTCTGGAAATCTCTATACATCTCGTGATTATCTAATAGGGAAATGAGTAGTTTAGCATATCCTCATCTTGGGTTTGTTTGGGATGAGGTGTTTAGTGTTTGCTTGTTTGTATTTAATGTGGTGCTACTTCTATCTAGGTTAATTGATGTAACTGAGTTTGGTTGTTGACAATTTTTTTTGGATTTGTTCAGAGGTATATGCAGCAGTACAATGATGTCGAATTGTCTGCCCTTGGAATGGGTATGTATGCACTAAATTTCTCTTCTGTATTGTTTTGTGTATATTGGAACTTAACTGGTATTTTAGCTGTAAATTTAAGCTTGAAGTATCCTCTGATTCTTGAAAGATACAATGACTTCGTTTAGTCAAAGTTCCATGGAGAATAATCGGCCTATTGGTTTACAATGTGCAGCCATTGCAACCGTTGTTACTGTTGCTGAAATACTGAAGAACAATGGTTTTGCTGTTGAGAAGAGTAAGTGTCTTTATAGTCTGACTTAGCACAAAATACTATTAGAGATTTTTCGACTAAGCTTTGTTTTGTAATAAAACAATGGTTTCCTCTTTATACAGAGATCATGACTACAACTGTGGAGATTAAGGATGACTCAAGAGGACGTCCTGTGCAGAAAGCCAAGGTAGTTTTTTGAGCGTATTACTTTCGTATCTTCATTATGCCTACTCCATTTTGTTATGGCATTATGAGTTTGACTGACCTCTGTTCTTGATTAATCATTTTGGTTTTTGGTTTGCAGATTGAAATTACGCTTGTGAAGTCAGAGAAGTTTGATGAACTAATGGCTGCAGCCAATGAAGAAAAAGAAGCTGCAGAAGAAGCCCAGGTTCAGAACTGAAAATAGCTTTTAATATTTTGATTTATGGTATTCTCTTGTCTTTATGCTTCTTTTCATAAATGGGCTTTATATTTGTTTCTATTTCATTAATTTTTGGCTGAATTTGAGTTGTCATCTTGGATGGTTTGTTGTATCTGTTAACATTTGTTAAGAAGATGATAACAAAACGAGTATGGTTTCTTCACATAAAACATCCGTGTCACTATAAGTTTCCTTTTTTTCTTTCTCTTTACTCAAAGAGTTATACCACTAAATGACCATCTATTTTTGCAAAGTTAGTGACTGGCATTTCTGTAGATCTTCTCATTATCTTTTCAATATAGTGTAGATTTTGTCATTATTCATGTGATATTTGAACACATATATGATAATATCATGTTATTTTATCCAATGGCAAGCTATTTTGAAAAATCACACATGGTAGATTGGTAATTGTCTTATTTTGGGAGTTACCTTTGTTCATATGAAAATAATTTATATTTTTAAGCTTAATGCAATGTGCACATCTTCAGTTATGTTATAAATTCACATTATATTGTACACAGGATCGATATTTATCACATTATATATCTATAGAATTGGTTGAGACACTGAATAAATAAAGAAGTCACCACTCGTGACTTTGTCTCTTTTCCTTTTATCTTTCTTTAAATTTCACCTTTCGTCTTCGTCATCTTCACGGCACAAAAATGTACACAAAACCAAAAGCTTACTCCATCTGTGTTTTTCATAACCTAACTCTTATCTTTGTTTCTTTCTCTCTCTCTTTCACATGCCTTTGTTCTTACTCTTTCTAAGACCCAAAAGTCTCTCCCTTTTCTGCTCTCACTCACACTCTCTCTCTAAGTGCAGAGAACATTTAACGCGACTCCATCTCTCTCCAGTTAGTTGATTTCTCTATTTAATCATGCAATGTTCACAGTGATCTCCTACATTGCTTGTAAGATCATCAAAAATCTTTCATTTTCTGGGGTTTTCCATTAACTGAATTGTCCATAAATCATCCCATTTGAATTATTTGACTCACGGGCTTGGAAATTTAGCGGCGAACCTAAGTTTAGTAATTTATTGAAACTTTCTTCTAAAGTTCATTTTGTTTTGTCTTTTTGTATAGTTTCCCATTTCCTTCAGATCTTTAGTTGGTTCATGTGTGTCAGTATGCATATAATTAATATTAGTTAAATAGTCAACTGCTAGGAGTCTAGGTTGCTCCGACTTATTATTTAACGTTTGATTCTTCAGATCTGTTTTGGAGAACTGTGAAGCATCATAAATTAGTGTCCCCTCTAACGGCTTTGGTTGGTTGGTTCTATGTCGGAGAGTAAACTTAACTTCGATGCACCTCATCTTTCTACAAGGACGATGAAGAAGGAAGCAGTGTCTGTGCGTCGAAACATGCCTAAGAAGCTCACTGATGTTGACTCCAAGACAAGTGAATCTCTTTCTGTTTCTGTTCTTGTCCAAGAAGACATGCGTTTAGATCAGGTCCCGGAATCTACCTCTGTTTCTTTCATATGTTCCATGAAGAGTTCAAAGGGTAAACATTTAGAAGACAAAGAGAGAGAGGACGATGATGATGATGATGATGAGTTCACTGATGCCCTTGATACATTGTCTCTAAAGCATAATACAAGTGGTGATGTTGAGGCAATGATACTGGCAATGCCATTTGAAGATCCTCAACCTCGGGATTACATGTTGGATCGTTTCTTGCCTGCTGCGAAATCGATGACTGTGGAGCAACAACCTCAATATGCTTACAAGCGACAACCATTGCCACTCAAATCTGAACCAATGAGACAGATTAAGGATATATTACCAGCTGAGACTCATGCAACTCCTAAGAGGTATGAGTCCATGATGTCTCCATCTTATTATCACGGCATTGAGGTAAATGAAGACAGCGAGGAGGATTCAGATGACGATGAAGTTTCTGACTATCTTTCTAAAAGAGGCTGTGGGATGATGTCACCACAATTGTGCTTTAAAAATTCACTCAGTATGCTGAGTCCAATGCATGGTCTTAAAGAGAAACCTTACTCCTTGAGAACCTCAAGTCATGATCATGTGAAATCAAGCAAGGTTGCTCAGCTCAAATCTCGGTTCCAATCTGTGAAAAAGGTTCCTCCTTTAAGCCCTCTCTTTCCTTTTTACGTCTTTAGCATCGTATAGATTTGATCAGACGCTCACTGACTTATGCGTTCTCAGCTCGCTCTTGATTCAATTAATAAGCAAAAGATGGGAAGTAGAGTTCAATCTCCAGTACATTCAAGTTTTGGGAAGAAGTATAACTTTGGATCTGAACAAATTGAATCAAACCTGAATACTACAAGTCGGCCTGCATCTCCTTACAGACAAACTAGCTGCATGTCACCGTATCGGAGTGCAGCAAACAGTTCTCCTCTTCATCCTGCGGGTTTCCCTGAGACTCGTAAGGATGCAGAGATTATGAGAGCTAACAGGTTAAACAACCATATCAGAAACATAGGCAAGCCTCAGGAATTACTCTATCCAAAAAGTACAAGGAAAGGCTGTCCGACAAGCTCTGTCTCAGAGAAGACGTTATATGTTAACACAGAGAATTGTTCAAAGGCCAGCAACGATCAAGGTTACTCAACTGTCAAAAACTTGCCTGCAACAGTGGAAACACTTTCAGAGGAACCAGAAATAGCGGGAAAGAAACCGAAAGCCGTTCTCCAGCTTCAGGCTGTAGAAACTCTTAGTAGTAGCAGTAAGATCAAGAAGATGAAAGCAAATGAGTTGGAAAAGAAGAACAGTAGCTGTGATCTGTCTCCACTTGTTCCACCGCCACCCAAAAAGCCTTCTGATTCCTGGCTTTTCCGCAATATGCCTTCAATAAGCTCGAAGATCCCTTCACGGAGATATCTATTTGATTCGCAAAAAAAGGATCTTGAAGAAAACTCCACAAGCTTTACCAATTGGGAAACTATAGTCAAGACTTCCTATACGCACAGAGATCATATACGCTATTCTGAAGTAAGAATTTTAAGTTTAATCTGGAAAATAAAGAAACAAAACATTGCGATAACACTCATCATCTTTGATCTTTACTATATCTTTTGCAGGAACTGGTTGCTCGCTCATCTTGCCAATCAAAAACTTAATGGTTTTATAGCTTCCTGAGATCTGACCTCTTGGGATCATTCAGGTTGAATTTTGATTCAGCTCGAAAAACCGCAGTTTCCTTTGTGAGCCTTTGAACGAACAACCTGTAATCCCTCCCATTGATTTACATGTGTAGTTATATACTTCCATATTTGTCTGTTGCCTACTTAGCTAATAAGAAGAACATTTGTACCCAGTAAATGCTATGTCCATACTTTTATCTATATAAAATCCAACTCAAACACAATTAGTTTGTTCGAGTTTTTTCCAAACTAACTGTTTCCATTCAAGTTTGTCCAAACTAATTGTTTCCATTCAGGTGAAGTTCACCAAGATCACAACGCAGCAAAACATACAGGTAATTAACAGTTATGCATTTTAGTTTATCATATCATCTAGTCTCTCTGATGAAGCATAAAAATGAGTTATCTCAGTATGAACAAGACAGTTATATAATGGAAGGCCGAGAAAGAATTTCGATTAAGCTCATCTCATGTAAGAGACTTATGTACATCCGCAATCAACGAAAAACTGGGCTTAAGCACCAGCAAAAACCGTCTAACTGCGTTAGATCTCACTCTTAATTTCTCTTCTTCTCTGATCTTCCTATCACTCTCATTACAACTCACTTTTATATATAGATATACACCATCGTCGCAAAACAGTTAAATAAATTATTTGGTATAGTAACAAAGAATGTTAAATAGTCGTTCTATGATACCTTCTCTTATTATATATTCTTCTCTCGACCTTCCTGTTTGTTTCTATTCAATTTCAGGTCGCAAAGACATTGCTTCTTCAACTTCATCTGCTTGGTAATGCATCAGTTTCTCCAGCATTGGTCTAAGTTCATTGTTGCAAAAGTCTTCATACTCTTCTATTTTCCCTCCTTTCTTCTTCACCTCAACCACCACAAGAGATGGCGTCAGGTCGAAAATCTCAACCTTAATAGTCAACGGTCCTTTAGCACCTTCTCTACAACCTTCTAGCCTCACGCTCCAATCCTTCTTCCTCACTGTAAAGTTCACCACTCTCGCAATCTCTTCCAATTTCGATATTATCTTTGTCACAGGAGCTGCAGATACAAACCTTGCTCCTCCTCCACCTTCTTCAAACAAACCCGAAAGATCAAATCCTGAAGAGAATGATATGATGTCAAATGCGTTTAGACTTGCCGGTCTTGGCATTGAGCCAACCCTTTTAATTTCACAATCTGCATCTCCCTCTGAAGCATTTGATGATCTGCCTGATGACAATGATGATAAATCATCTTCCTCATTGACATCATCCTCCGTACATAACTTATCGTCTTCTATATAGAATTTAACATGTTTAAAACCTTTCTTGAACCATCTATGTCTCATGATCTCTGGTATTGTGATTCGAGTATCCGGATTCGTGTCCAGAATACGGGTCAAAAGCCTTGTAAGATCAGGAGAAAACCATTTAGGACACCGAAACTGCCCTTTATATATCTTCTTAAACATAACCAATGTGCTCTTATCATCAAACGGAAGATAACCAGCCATCAACACAAACAAGATCACACCACAAGACCATATATCGGCTTTTGCAGCGTCATAACCTTTCCTTGTCAAAACCTCCGGTGCCAAATAAGCTGGTGTACCGCAAAACGTTTTACAGATTCCATCTTGCCTGAGCTGTTCGGAGACGACGCTGAGCCCAAAGTCAGAGACCTTAAGGTTCCCCTTGTCGTCCAAAAGCAAATTCTCAAGCTTGAGGTCACGGTGATAAACCCCTCGGCTGTGGCAGAAAGCTACGGATGAGATCAACTGCTGAAAATACTTCCGGACAGTTCCTACTCGAAGCGGGCCTCTAGACACCGTGTTGTAAAGCTCTCCGCCTCGTACATACTCCATTACGATATAGATCTTTGTCTTTGTAGCCATGACCTCGAGAAGGTGGACAATGTTAGGGTGGCGGACACGGCGGAGGATCGAAATCTCCCGTTTTATATGACCAGCCAATCCACTCTTCACGATCTTCTCCTTGTCGATGACTTTGATTGCAACGTCCTCGCCGGATTCTATGCTTCGGGCTAAATAGACCTTAGCAAAGCTTCCTTGGCCGAGAAGTTTTCCTAGCTCATACTTGTCCATAAGAATTGATCCCTGTGGGCTACGTGGACTCTTGGGGCTCTCTGTACTGGTCTCTTTTTTGGTGTCTTTAGTAATGATTCGACCTAGAAGACCCGTCACGTATTGCAAAGGCGTTGGGCCTGCATCAGCTAACAATGGCATCGGTCGAGATAAGACTTGAGCCATCAATGGCAGAGACTATTCTTTATATGTAACTGTTTGTTGATTCCGACACAACTTTTAATGGAAACGAACCAAAACGGACGAAAGAATGGATGGGTTGTGTTGTCCCGTTTGTAATGATGTCTTAACTTCTCCAATTCGTGTTCTTTATATAACCGTTTCCAGTTGTGTATAGACAAATATTTTATGTTGGAAAAGCTGAAAAGTCATCTGATTTATTGTATTTTAAGTTACAATTGGAGGTTGAAGTTTCCTCTAATCCGTTTTATGTTCCAGCTGTTTTACACATCGGACGGGTTTATCCATTATCCAATACGCAAAGTCAATTTCATTTTTATAATAATAGCATCAAATTTTCTTAAGGGACAGATAATATGGTTGACTTATCAATGAGGGTGATCGATAAGCAGATCATGATTCATGAAGTTGAGGTCACACATCTGAGTATAATAATCTTAAGAAATAAATGTGGAATAGTATTTGTGGGAAGCATGTGTTGCTGAGTCGGTGCTTACTGTATATCGTGGACTTCACGTAGCCGACCAAACCAAAAAGCCACACACAAAAAAGAAAGAAAGAGAGAGGCTTAAAGTTACATCATACTAAGAGCGATCATATTCATACTACCAAATGTTGGTTTTGTCTGGATTTTGAGTCGATTATTCATCGACCAGCCCCACCAATGAGGGAAGAGCTTTGATCTGAAATTATGAGGACGGATAGAAGTTAATGAATGTGTCAGAAGTCAGATATTACTGTGTCGGCAATGTTTTTGAATGATATCAGTGAATATACATCATTCGTATGATAATAATGGTGATTCGTTATTATTAAATAGAGTAATAGAGAAATTATAATGGATATGAGGTAAAGTTTTCTAAATTAGTTAGTAGGATATGTTATGTGTAGGGTTACTGCTCCAAATCAATTGACTGTTTTACCTCTATAAAAATATAGAATATTATTTCTCATTTCTCTCATCCTCTCTCTTTCACGTTTATTTATCTTTCTCATTTTCTCTCTCTCATTTTATTTATTTATCTCTTTCTTTCTTAGATAAAATGAACAAAAGTCAAAGGAGAAAAAAATGGAAGTTTCGTTCGTCACCTCTTGTTCTTAGTCTATTCTTCGTTTTTTCGTGATGAGTTTGGTACTAGTAGTGAAGGTATTTCGTAATCTTTGTTTTTTTTGTATATTAATTTGCTTAAACCCACATGTCATATTATATTGTTTTATGGCTTGTTAGGTTAACACTAGAAACAAATATTCAAAAATTAAAAAAGGAAAAATGAAAAAAAAAATTAATAGCCGCCATTGTTGCAGGTCAGCTTAAGGTTTCATGAAGAAGATGAAGATGAGTTGACAAAATTTCTGATAATAAACCGATAACTATTATTTTATCCGATAACTATTAGGCAATATAGAAAATATTAACTGATAACTATTGCTTTATCCGATAATTATCCAGTTATCAGTTAACTTATATGTATTAGTGCATAACATATCCGTAAAAGAATTAAGTTACGGTTAAATATATTGTAAACTGTTACGATCTAATTTAAAGGTTATCATCCAGTCTATCATATCATCGGAATATGTTGTCCCGAAGAAGAAGACCTGATGTGGTTCGATGAAGAAACAGACGAGAAGGTCGATCACATGCTGATTCAGGAAGGTGCGACGAGATGGACAAGCTTGAGTACCACTACAAGATATTTTTCTCTACGTTAGTGCAAAACAACCTATGACCATCCATTGGTATGCTTATTTATCTGTCATGTATTGTGTAAGCGTGTTTCATTTTGCAAACTCTTGTCCTTTTTTATCTAAACATCTTTTTCACATAATTTTGCAGCTAACATATACGTTTCCAGCTAACATATATGTTTGCAACTAACGAATAATTTAACACTTGCTTTTCAAAGATTTGTGATTCCCTACCTACTGTATAAGTGGCCTTCATTACCTGCTTTGATGTATTGATTGTGTATAACTGGCCTTCATTCCTAAAATATACATTCACATGATTTTCGAAGATTCACGATTCCCTACCTACTGTATAACTGGCCTTCATTACCTGCTTTGGTGTATTGGTTGTGTATATTTCTGTTCAAGGTACTTTGTTTAGAATATTGGGTTCTTAAGCAGCAAGTTATGTCACTTTGTTTCTAATGCAAATGAATTTGTTGATTGTAAATAATTGTTTTACCCGTTATATCTTTATTCTGCATACTTATATACTAATAACTTATAAAGGGTTTTCTTCACTCAAGTGCAGGTTAAAACGCTGAGTTGTCTATTAAGATAATAATTTATGATAAATTACTAATTATCGGTTATCTTAATAGTTATCGGTAAAATCATCTTCCTAGGTGTTTAAAGCTTATCTGCAAGCCCAGCTATGGTTGTAGTTGAAAATTTACAGAATTGTAACGAATCTACAAAATAAAAGACATTTAGAGTTAGAATCCTTAATAAACAATGATGAAACCAAACTCACAAAACAAGAGTGAGAATCCATAATAATCTATAAGTCAAATCTTTCAATATCAGAACAAATTTATGTTCTTCATCTGTTATCCATGGATACTTAAAGCTAATTTGCAACCCTAGGTATGGTTGTTGAAAATTTGTCAAACTGTCACGAATCTACCTAGAAATACTCATCAGTAGTTACAATCCCTAACAACCAATGATGATTTCTAACCCAGAAAACGTGAGTTAGAATCCATAAAATTATGAGCTTTGCTTTCACCAAATAGAATGAATTCCGATCTCAAAGATTTCCAAATATAACTCCCCCAAAACCAAATCGAATAAATTTCCGAACAATCAAACAAACAAAAACTATCTTCTTAGATATATTTCTACAAATCCATATTTCATGACGAAAACCAACAACAGTTTCAACATCTTTGAATCGCAACAGAGAGAAAGTAGCCCATCAAAATTTTCATGTGTCAGCTATCGCAAAAACAACGTTTTTATTCTTAGAGGGGTTTTTCAGTCTTTCCTCAATCTGACCCTACTGCTATTTACTTAATTTCAAGAACCATATGTTACTTACTCAATTAGTTTTCCAAAATCTGTTATTCATTTAATTTAGTCTAAAAGAGATAAATTATGACATATCATTTTCTTTTGTCAACATTGGATCGACAAAAGCCGATCCATAGCCTAAAACTCACCTCTAAATTCCATTTTTTAAGCTACCATAATGTAGCGGGTAGGAATCGAACTCTAATGTCAAGTCATTAGTTGGATTATCCTAACTACCAGAATGAGAGCAACTTGGCATGACATATCATTATTTAACAAACAAAAATAGCATGATATATTGATAACAGAAAAAATTAAGAAAAATAAAAAAAGAAATAAATTATGACTTTTTGATGTAATATAAGTTGGAAAATAAAAAATAATAATAATGGCCCATTTCTGTAATTGCATTAACCTTTTAAAGAAAAAAAATAACAACACAATGATAGTTGAGTAATACGAAAAAAATTATTCATTTTTAAAAGCTTATTTTCAAATCACATCCAAATATATCAAAAAGAGCTTAGTCTAAATCAATGGAAGCACGACGAAGGGTTATCATGTTTCATGTATCTTGTTTTAGTATTGTTATTAGGAGATTCATAAACTAAAGAAAAAGCCCTCATGACATAAGAGTATAAAAGCGAAGTGAAGACCACGTTAACATATTATATCTGTTTTGGATAATCTTTATTGTTTAGTCTTACGAAAAAAAAAAAAAAAAAAAAGTATTTAAAGTTTGATAATAAAGAATGAGTAAGAAACGAAAAGCAGAATGTGCAATGAAATCAGGTATTAAGTAAGTTCCTGTATTGTTGGCTAAGAATGATCTTTATCCTATAGAGAGCAAGTCAATGCGTTGTTTGAGTCACTCCTTAACACAGAGTGATCTGTATCCGAGTCTGATTAGAGATTGCAATACATTGAGCAAAGTCTATGAGATAATGAATACAAATTTACATTACTCTTCTAATATTGGACCGGTCACAAGATCAATCCAAGTTAATAATAACCACATCCATTAGGGACAGAAAGGCCTATGATAAAGACTTAAAGATGAGATGGGTCGAAGATAAATGGGCTGATAAGTTCATTATCCATCAATATCACTTACATAAAGTCGTAAGTTTTGTTAAGTATATAGCCCATTAACTTAATCTCGACAAAACATTACAAGTGAAAATTGTGGGAATGCAATAAGTAACATGCATTTAAGAATTAAGTATATGCATTTCTACGTATGCCAGATCTTCCTAGATGGTACTCAAGGATTTCTGTCTTCAATCTAGTCTAATGCAACTATTCAATCAAATGCGATTGTTTTTGCGTAAGTTTCAATGTTTTTGTCTCATTTATTAAAGAAAAGACAATCGTGGACCACTTAGAGCAACTGAAAAGTATTTACAATATTTTGTCTCAAAGCTGCTGTGTGCTCGAAGATAGCATCGGTTCTTTGTGTTTTACGGATATTTTAACCGATACCCGAGCATCTCTCGATTTCTATCCTTGTCAAGGAAAAATCTTTTGGACAGAATCAGTCTGTTAGGTTTGAGTGTAGAACCACCACCTTACAAGCCAGTTTATGAACTTATTCGTCATTTACTATTCTTTGGCTTTTTTTCCTTTTTTTTTAACCAAAGAGTCTGGGTCGAGGCCAAAACCAATTTCTTAGAGCTAGACGCAGTCCGGGTTTAGACATCCGGTGGCCAATTAAAAATGATCATTAATTGTGTTCTAAGAAAATCGATCATTGACCTAGACCAACATGATGACTTCCTTCTCAAATGGAAACCATTAAGTGACCTAAACCACCACTTGGTTTATTCCTGCTTTTGCATATTGGATATTTAGTGATAGTCACTCGGTAATATTAAGTAATTTCTCTTTGATATTAGGCCTTACCCAAAGCATGTGTTACTTTTGAATATACAGAGGCATCAACTAAGGCAAGAGTTGGAGTAAAGAAGATAGATTTCAAGAAGGACATGAGCAAGTCAAGTCCTTTTACTCACTCGATTACAGCCATGAAATGACAACGTCTTGGGGTCTAGTATCAGTCAACAGGTGAAAGAGACGAGAGAGGTATATCTGTTAACGATAGCAATGTGAATTTTGTATTTTTTATGTTTTTGTCCTAAATCTAATGACCCATTTTGGTCCTTCTTGGGTCGCACGTGAGTGTTCCAGTCAGATTCTCTTTTTACATCTGCACTGTCTTTGTACGTATCTCCAGTCCTGGTCCATGTAATTAATTTCATATACTTTCCCAATGTTATTATTCTTCAGAAACCAAGATATTATTATTTATAAAACCAATTTCAAAGTGAAAAATAAAGAAAGTAAAGCAAAAGAGATGTTAAGTGATTGGTTCATTCTTTCTTTGCACGAAAAACACGTCAATTTCTCACAATCATAAACGTTTCTTTTGCCTTTTTAACTTCACTTTACTTTCATCATGGTCAAGTATTCTTTCTTAATCAACCATTAACTACAAATTAGTGAATATCCTTTAATTAAGACAGTAACTAAATTCAAAACACGTGGAAATAAGAGAAGACATGCACAGAGATGTAGTTAATGCACTAAAAGAGTTCTGAGAAACTGTCTCTGAGGTGTAAAGTTGAATAAAAAGCATTATTTACCAAGACAACAGTGTAACGGTAGTATTCGGTTTTGGCAGTTCCTTAAGGGGCATTTTGGTAACTTGACAAAATTCCAACGGTCCTTTTTTCAATCTTCATTATTATTCATCCATATAAAAAAGCTTTAGAGACATCACCATTTCCGCCACTACTAAAAAGCTCTCTTCTAACTCAGCTGCAACTTCGAAAAAGAGAAGCTTTTTTTTTTCTTTTTCTCTTTTGCTTTTGATTTAAAACACTCTCTTCTTGTTTCCTTAGTAACTCCTCTGATTCCATCAGATCCTTTTTCACTGATTCTTTAGCTGATTCATGAGCTCATAAGATTGTTGTTGATCCTGAAAGAAGAACAAAAAAGACTTTTGATAAAATTTGTATAACGAATCATGGATCCTGTAAAGCCAGAGGAGATAAGCCATCCACCAATGGATCAGCTTCAGGGTTTAGAGTACTGTATTGACTCAAACCCTCCATGGGGTACTAGCCTTGAAACCATTCTCTGTTTTCCAATCGATTAAATCTTCACTTTCCTAGCTCTGTTGATGATGATGATGATGATCTTATTGCAGGAGAAGCCATAGCTTTAGGTTTCGAGCATTACATTCTGGCTCTAGGAACTGCAGTGATGATACCTTCATTTCTCGTTCCTATGATGGGTGGAGATGATGTGAGCCATTATTTTTTGATTTCATAATCCAAAAAGTCTCAGTGTATGTTTAGCTAGTCTGATTGAGATTTGATGTTCTCAACTGATTAGGGTGATAAAGTGAGAGTTGTTCAGACACTACTGTTCATTCAAGGTGTTAACACTCTTATTCAAACGTTATTTGGAACTCGTCTTCCAACTGTGATTGGAGGCTCTTACGCATTCATGGTTCCGATTATTTCAATCATCAATGACTCTTCTTTAACCCGTATCGAAGATCCACACTTGGTATGTTTTGCTCTTCTTTTTTTGACTAGTATTCTGAAGATCTTAAGTCCTTTATTCTAACTTGAATCTGAATCTAAACAGAGATTTCTAAGTACAATGAGAGCAGTACAAGGTGCGATCATCGTTGCATCAAGTGTTCAAATCATCCTTGGTTTCAGCCAGATGTGGGCAATCTGTTCAAGGTATAGATACATACAGGACATATATCAGTGCTTGTTGTCATGTAATAATGTATAGATTTTAATGATTTTTCAATCTTACATTATTCCAGATTCTTTAGTCCTGTTGGTATGGTTCCTGTTATTGCATTAACAGGTTTTGGACTCTTCAACAGAGGATTCCCAGTGGTATGTTACTGCGACTTCTCTCTTTGAAGATTGAAAACAATCATCTATTTTTGGTTCTTATGTTACAGTGTTTGTGTTTGCAGGTGGGTAATTGTGTTGAGATAGGAATTCCTATGCTTATCCTCTTTGTTGTCTTCTCTCAGGTTATTTTCCTATGTTATCCAATTCTCTCCAATTCCAGTACATTCCACATTTGTTTCTTTAACTGATATATAATCTATATGTTGTTGTGCAGTATCTGAAGAACTTTCAGTTCAGGCAATTCCCAGTAATAGAGAGGTTTGCTCTTATTATAGCACTAATCATTGTATGGGTTTACGCGCATCTCTTGACAGCGAGTAAGGCTTACAAACATCGACCACACCAGACACAAGTAAACTGCAGAACTGATATGTCTAACCTCATTTCTTCTGCTCCTTGGTTAGTTTATATTCTCTTGAAGAATTCTTATAGAAAAAACATTCAGTGGTTGATAGTGTCTCATATATATGCTTCTTTTCACCTATTGTTGTAGGATCAAAATTCCTTATCCACTTCAATGGGGAGCACCTAGCTTTGATGCTGGTCATGCTTTTGCTATGATGGCTGCTGTTTTAGTTTCACTCATTGAGGTAAGGTCCCTCTGAAAATCAAGAGTAGTACTCTCTAGTCACAGCATAGAATGGCTTAATAGAAGAATCCTCTGAATGTGATTAGTCAACTGGAGCTTTCAAAGCTGCTGCACGATTGGCGAGCGCCACGCCTCCTCCACCTCATGTTCTTAGCCGTGGAATCGGCTGGCAAGGCATTGGGATCCTCTTAAACGGCTTATTTGGAACTCTAAGCGGTTCAAGTGTCTCTGTGTAAGTAAAAGTGTGAATGTTTTCATACTCTCTTATCACCAATTGGTTGGACTAAAGTAGTCTCATGCGCTTCTCCATTCTGCAGAGAGAACATTGGATTACTAGGAAGCACTAGAGTTGGAAGCCGCAGAGTTATTCAAATCTCAGCAGGATTCATGATATTCTTCTCAATGCTAGGTCAAATCACATCTCCATTCATTAACCAGCCAAATCTATCTTTGAGATGTTTTCTCTCTCAAATGAGCTTTTGTATTTTTGCAGGCAAATTTGGAGCATTGTTTGCTTCAATACCATTCACAATATTTGCAGCTGTGTACTGTGTCTTGTTTGGTCTCGTTGCTTCCATTGGGCTCTCTTTTCTACAATTCACAAACATGAACTCAATGAGAAACATCTTCATCACTGGTGTGTCTCTCTTCTTAGGACTATCAATCCCTGAATACTTCAGAGACTTCAGCATGAAAGCATTACATGGTCCAGCTCACACCAATGCTGGTTGGTTCAATGATTTCTTGAACACAATCTTCTCGTCTTCACCAATGGTCGCACTAATGATCGCAGTGTTTTTGGACAACACACTTGACTATAAAGAGAGCGCAAAAGACAGAGGCTTGCCTTGGTGGGCAAAGTTCAGAACTTTTAAAGGAGATAGCAGGAATGAAGAATTCTACACTCTCCCTTTCAACCTTAACCGTTTTTTCCCTCCTTCATAATTTAGTTGGAACACTCAGTATTCTGTTGTTTGTGTGATGACTTATTATCACCCAATTTTTATTTATTTAAATCTTATATTATCTTAATCTTAATGGATCACCACCATGATCAACATAGAAAAGATCAAATTTTGGATCATTTTTCGATATTCAAAACACTTTTTACGCAAACTTTATACTCTAAGTCATCTTTATTAACCAACAAGTATAATTTTTCTTTATAAATTTTTTTTTGTCTAACAATTGGAATAATCGGTGGATATAATCATAAAGAAAATGAATAACTGACATATTCCTATTTAATCTACCAATTATTATTTTTCTCTATGATTACATCCACCAATTATTCAAATTCTACTTGTCAAACATTCAAATTCTACTTTATATATCAAATTTGTCTTAACTATATATTAATAAGTCTAAGGTTAATGATTAAGAATCACTGGCAAACAAGACCAATCCATAGCCTAAAACTCATCTCTAAAATTTTTTTTTATAAGCTAACATAATGCAGCGGATAGAAATCTAACAATGATGCTAAATCATTAACT
Source organism: Lepidium africanum (assembly GCA_900406405.1). Lineage (NCBI taxonomy): Eukaryota > Viridiplantae > Streptophyta > Magnoliopsida > Brassicales > Brassicaceae > Lepidium > Lepidium africanum. The sequence goes on along the minus strand of OVAX01000766.1, from coordinate 45,226 downwards.
GAATTATTCTAACTACTAGACTAAGATCAACTCGGCATATTATCTAATTCTATTACTCTTTTTTGGTTCAAGTATTACTTTTTTTTGTTGTGTGTAAGTTATTACTTTTGATATTAAAATTTTCAAAATCCATCCTTATATAATTAGATAATATGTGATACATATCCTAATTTTATTTTATTAAATTAAGGCATATCTTGTTTCATAATTTCTTAAATTTTTATATTAATTTATTCATTGTTATTTATTATTTCTGGGCCACTGTACACTGAATTTGTTTTCAATATTTTGGGAAAAGATAGAATCGACCTCCTCAACAGAGTTATATATTTTCCTGATCTCAAGGATATTGATATTGTTTTTATCTTTTTGGCTCTATTTTATTATTTTAATAATTTCTTTTGTATTATTGTTTTTTTTTTCTAAGAAAGAAAGTGTGGATATTTATGTTTAACTGGTTAGAATTAGAGTTGATGATACTAGTTCTCACCTCCACCAAACTTTCTTCAGTTAGCTCTTCCTTACCCAAAGAAAGAGACTTTCATTAGTTTAACATAGTTTACACAAAAGGGTTTTAGTTTTTGTGCCTAAAAATGGAGCTCAGATATTTATAGATAGAGAAAATTGAAACGGAAAGTGAGTATAGTAAATTAAGAAGACGGAATTGCAATAGAAGCAGATTAGGAAATTTGCAGGTAACTCTAGCGATGAGCATACGTTTCTTGGTGGCATAAAGCTGATTATTTTCTTCAGTTGCTGAAGATTTGAGGCATAACGCTGAGAAAAGAAACTTTATTGAGATTTGTTGTTCCTTAGATTCTCTGACTCTGTCGCTTTTTACCGTAAGAACTCACTTGAAGTGGATCTGGAGTTTGGGTAAGATTTTTTTTATGAATCTTTGTTACAGCTTTGTTTGCCAGTGATTGAAGTTTTAGGGTTTCATGAAATTCTGTTGGAATAAATTATGTGTTAGAGCTTTTATAGGGTTTTCAATTTTTGGAGCGTTGTTTATGTTCACTTTCTGTCTGATGCAATCATGCTAAAAGGTTTTGTGGATCTTGGACTTTGTAGGAACTTGGAAGAAACAATTCTCGTTTTTGGTGTATATAGAATAAATGGACCCGGAAAGTTGTTCGAAATCGATCAGTGTTTGTGAGAATTCGAGTAAGGATGTGATTGTTAAGGGTCAGACTAGTGACGACTCTTTCTCTTGTAAGGTGTTGATAGAAGAGGAACAAGATGTGAGTAAACCGCTACAGGAAAAAGTAAATGATTCCAGAATGACTAAAGGTGGTGTTAGTTGCAGTAGTAGCAGTTCAGCAGCTCAAGCTGTTCATCAGGAAGCTGCGGATAGTGATACTGTGGTAAGCTGCCATGAGGCAAAGAGTGATACTTCAAAAGCAAAGGAGAAGGATTATCACACAATCGATTTGAGTACTGAAGGAGAAAGAATCTGCAGGATATGTCATTTTGGTTATGATCAATCACCAAAGGCTAGTGGAGATACTTCAGTAATTCCAGAGTTGATCGAGATTGGTTGCAAATGTAAAAACGAGCTTGGTCTTGCACATTTACATTGCGCAGAAATTTGGTTCAAAGTAAGAGGGAGCAGGTAATGAATTCTATCTTGCACGAACTTGACTTATGTACAAAATATTTCAGCATAAACTCAAGTTTTTACGGATAAATCTCAGTGTTGTGTATTTGGCAGTGTATGTGAGATCTGCGGTTGCACAGCAAAGAATGTTACAGTAAGGCTGATGGAGGAATGGAACCAAGAAAGGGACACTACATGGGATGAGAGAAGAAGACGTGGAAGAGGCCAATCTTGCTGCATCTTCATGGTTTTTATCCTCTCTATTATTTTGCTTCACTGGTTTTTCAAAAAAGTTAGTGGTTATTACCAAAGCCCTTGATGACTTGACTAAGTATATATGTTGGTACTTTTATGTTCTGTTTCTGCCTCGAAAGATTGTATGGAAAAAAAGAAGGTAGAATCCAAATTCTTAGATCAGACTCTGATTCAGAATCTCACAAATGACTAATTCACAGTTTTGACTCTTAAATAATACTAATGCAATACCATTTTGTTTTGCATATATGGTATCTTAAAGCATCTTGTGTTAATAATGTAGTTGTTTTGCTTGCTCGATGCACTAACTAATTAATCAACAAGAACAGTTTCGTCGTCTCTATTGTATAGTCCGCTTCAGTCTTCATAGTTCACACCTTTGTTGACTACTTATATGGGCCAGTATGGTGAATTGAAGTATAGGCCCATATTGATCCGCTTTTATATCTTGGGCTAAAGCTTTTTTATATTCCGGTTAAGTTGTTGCCGGTTTACAGGTTAGATAAGCTTTAAATGTATTGCACTAATTCATAAGATACGACTAAGGGATTTCAAAACTCATAGCTCAATATGAGCTTTTAAAGGAGAAGCAGTTGAATGTGATGGTAACTTCTTTGATTTAGGGCTGCAAGTTTCTGAACCGAGTAGAGATTTGAGTGCATTTGGTTGATTTTTTTGAGTGGCTTAAAGTGAGGCTAACTTGCTTTAATGGACTGGTTGATGTCTCGAAGGAAGCAGCTGGCTGGATGCGACTCGGCTCAGTGAGATAGCATTTACACGATACATGCTATGAACCATATGGAGGAAAAAAAAAACTTACACAAGCTTGGTAATAGTAACGAAAAGGTGTGGTGGACTAATGGTTTGAGCGCATGGATTAATAATGGTGTTCTCCTAGCAACGACCTGCCTCAGACGTAAAACAGGGATTATGGTCGAATGTTCGAAGTTCGGGGCTGGTCGGAACCTTTTGTAAATAAAAATAACAAAAAAAGTAAAGATTCCTTGTGTTGTATGGTATGAATTGCGGGGCAAATCTCCTTTGGCAGAGAAGGATTTTGCTTGCATCTCAAGCAATGCCAAAGCTCATCTGCCACAGGAGTATTCGCCCAGTAATCCAACCATACACATTTATCTCTCTTTCTTTCACAAACATTTGTCTTCAATACAATGTTATATATTCTTAGTTTTCTTCACATTGGATCTTGGGTTGTTGTAACTTGAACTAGCAAACTATATATAGTTGATGAAAGTGTTTCTGTATAAGTGAATGCATATAGAAAGGCATATTCTAGGGCACATGCCATGTTTCATGGAGCATATGTGTTGAGTATAAACCTAAAGACCCGTCAATGCTTCTGATGCGGGATTTAACATCTTTGATTTCTCCAGGATTTACTTTGCTAGTAAATGGTATACCAAGTTTTGTGTTCATGTTTTGATATGAAATTGTTGCGTAGGTTCCATAGCATATGCTCGTTACATTAAGGTTTACAAATACATTACAAAATGTGAGTTTTTTCAAACTTATTAGAATATGAGAACCAAATGCATGCAGCTGTCAAATTCCAGAGATAACTACAATTTTTTTATCATAAAATCCACTTAAAGAAATCTAACATGTATACGAAACAGTGAGTCAATGTAATGAACTGCCTTTAAGGATCCTTTAGGTTGGATCAATTATACAGTTGGCAACCTTTCGCCATTGGCGACATCTCTCGTCATTGATATATAAAGATCTCACTAGGTTAAAAACAATATAAATAGTTATATATATAGCCGATCGATATTAATTATAGAAGAAATGTGTTGGTTATGTAGTTAAATGTGTAGGCTCGATATTCGGATTATCCCCGTTAGGACTGACTCTTCGCATGTGTAAAGAGTGCACAGGACCCATAAACAAAAAAAAAAAATTTCCTTTACTAATCAAAGTCCTAAACAAAATTATGGTAAAAATTTTCAATGCGAAAAGGCTATTTTTAACTTTTTTCGCACGGGCCCTCTTATATATTAGAGTCGGGCCTTCCCCATAATAGGATCCCATCTCTACAAAATATTTTACTGTAATTCGACTCTATATAGTACCTTATATCTACAAATAATGATCAATCATCGTTAGTTATAATGTCAAATAATTGGTAATAATCAAGTGTAATATAGCATGCAAGCAAATTTGTTGTAGTTGGATATAATATACTTAGTGCATATGCTGTCAATACTTGAAGCATATAACTTCGATTTTTGGTCTTTCCAATGCGCTGACGTAGTCAAATCTATTAAAAAGAGCTCAAATGTTATGTTCTTTCTAATTACATGATTTTGCTCCACTCTAGCAAAATAAGAAGTAGATTAACTTAACATTGTAAAGGAAGAAAAAAGGTAGCAAAAGTTTATGATTTTTTTTTAAACTGAAGAGGACAATACCATGGATCTTCCATACTTAGAGTATAACCTTTACTAGTTGTCCTTGTCAAACTTTTATGGCAAGTCAAAAGAATACTTCTTAATCATATTCAATAGTTAATAGCCATTAAATGGACTTTTAATATTCTGTTATAATAATCAAATAATGTAGAACAAAACTCTCAGAGATTTTATTCTATCTCGAAAGGATAGTACCATTGAATATGCTTATTGTAATGCTATATATAAACACATTACAAACAATTAGTTTAATAGAGAGATAAAATGAAGAAGAAGGTGCAAATGCATTACAGGGCAAGATCTCCATTGGCAGGAATGTATTACCTCATGTTCTTGCATAAATTTGCATATATGTTGTGGTGACCTCTCTGCCAAAGAAGATTTGCTCGGTAACTCTTTCGCACCAATGTTTTATCTATAATGATTGATTCTATACATGAATAGATATCTCAGAAAATGCGGTAAAGTTGTGTAAGATTCTTTTTTTTTCTTAGCAAAACAATTTAGCAACACTAAATGCCTAACCAGATTATTTCTTTCGTGGAAGTAGAGAAACATTGAAGTGAAGCGTATGATTTAAAAATATAGAGAGATATTAAATTCACATAGTCAATATACAATAACCGTTAGAGCAAAATATTATTATTCAGCTTAGATTGATAATATCAAACATATAGCTTCCCTTTTCTGAGTTTTATTTTCAGATATAAATCTGTTTTCTACTGACATGACATATTTCATTTCGTATTTCACATTGTTTTTTGTGTAAAGAGAAAAGTTGACACTAAAATACACATTTGAGATAACCATAAGGTGACAAATTGTGCATGAATTGTGCATTTTGCACCTAAGAACAAATGTGACACTTCCAACATCTCTATTTACGTATATGGAGGATGGATACACAGTTCCGAATTGTTCTTTTACATTGTTGTCATACCTATCATGAATAAAGGCTATAAACTTTCTGAAATATATTGCCAAAAATTCGTTTTTGGTTTTGTCATCTAAATTAGCCCAAAACTTCTTCAATCGACAATAAATATAATTTTTTATCATTACCATCTCATTTGTTGTAGTACTTGTTTCAATAACAGTCATAGACACATCATTATACTGTTACTTGTAAGTTGTAACAGTATAACTATATTTCAAGTTTTTTTTTCCCGATCAGTAAAATAGTCTGATAACTGATTAATACCTTAATGTTACGTTTTAGACCATCTTTAGTTTGCTCTAGACAAAAATTTTTTAATAAAACTTGTCTATCCTAAATTGATGACCCAACTGGATTACCGAACGAACACAGCCACAAAATAATTTTATAGTGTCATGACACAGAAAATGAACATTGAATATGCATCGATAGAAGTGAACATATATACGTGTTTGACGATATATGGTTGATAGAAGTGAACACAGCCACAAAATAATTTTATAGTGTCATCGGCCTATTACTGCAAACCCGACCTTTACAGGATACAAATGTATGGTTGATGTTTCTTGGAAAGATTCTGATCTTTTTAGAGGTTTAGGTTGGATCTGCTTTCCGTACGAATGTGGTGGGGTAAATATGAGAGCACAAAGTATTAGACAAAGTCTTTCCTCGCTTCATTCAGAGTTCGAGGCGCTCCTATGGGCCATGACTTGCTTGATATGACTTCAGTGTTTTGAGGTGGAGTTTAAGGTGGATTGTACTGATCTCGTGAACATGATTGAGGATCCTTCAGCTTGGCCAGCTTTCCAACCTTACCTAGATGATTTCTCAAGACTCATAAGCTCATTTCATAGTTGCTCCTTGGTTTTGATTCCACGTGCACTTAATTACAAAGCCGATTTCCTAACCCGTAGTGTTAGAGGGTTATCTAGGAATCAAACTTTTGTAAATGATGTACCCTCCGTTTGGACTCATTAATTTTCCTAGTGGAGTAAAGTTGACAAAAAAAAAAAACATTTTCTCAAAGTTTTTTGGAAACTTTCTACATAATTAATTCCATCTGACATTGTAAAGTGCCTTTTTCGAAGTCCCTGTATAAATACACATTCCATGATTTATTTTCTCTTATAGCATCTATACATTCGCTCCAAAGATCACAATTTCATCGTTCATTCAAACAAATACCAAAACTAAATGGCTCGTACGTGTTGTGATCCTTTGCCTTTTTCTAGTCCTGACTTTGGCTCCCGTCTTCTCCGCTTCTCTGTCGCTGATCACATCAAGAAAGCTTTTAGAGACGAGGAAACATAATATGCTATCAACGGTGAAAGAGAATGATAAAACCCACGTTACTCACGTGACCAAATCCAACTTGAAGCCAAGCAAAAACACCCACTTCCTTGTTGATCGGTTTCTGATGAGTGGCAGAGGTATGTAAAGAGTAGAGGTGTTATATTTTTTTTTGGTCGTGGAGTAGAGGTGTTATATGATCACCTAAGAAATTTTAAAAAATTGTTTGTATATACTATTTTTTTAAATAATTGACTCCCTTCCTAATTTTTGGTTGACACCCATCAAATATAAATTTAAATCTAACTTAATAAAAAACTACTTAGCCTGACATAAAATAAGAAAATAGACTCAAATGTATATATTTTTTTGATCGGGAGGCTCAAATGTTTTCGTTTAAGCTAATTGCTCAGTTGTTAATTTTTTTATTAAAAATAAATCAATAAATTTAGAACTTTCTATTTGATCTCTATTGTTCTCTTATCTGCTAATATTTGCTAATATTCAAGTTGTAAAACTATTACTAAAGCTAAGAGTGTTAACAGAGTATTAAAGTGTTTAAAGAGTATTAAAATGGTAGAATTTATTTTAATACTATATTTGTACTCCTTACATTTTTATTGTTGATTTTTTTTTATCTCCATTAATGGAATTGATTATATCAATGTTATCAACTTTTAATGATGGCTCTATCTGTCTGACTGTTTCGACTCTAATCGTAAAGCAATGAATATTGTAAAGATTAATTTGTGAAATTGTATTAGTGTACACTTTTCACTTTTCAGTGACTGTCTAGTTTTTTTTATTGAAAAATGAGTCTTTGATAGTATGATCAATGAAATAGTGATACAAAATTTTGAAAATATGAGTAAATTTAGCAACAATCAGGCGATTTAAAGTTGTTTTTGAGGAAAACTAAAGGTTGATTCGAAATAAACCCAATTTAAGACTTTCTTACTCTTAATACATAAGTAAATTTGACCTCATTTTCCAATATGCAAATGGAATTCCAAACGGGTGGTGACTTTTGTCAAGAAATGTAAGAGTTTATGAAAATGGTTTTATTATTATAATTGATGGAAGATAAGCCTTATATATATATAAAATAGGAAACACTTTTAACCTAATTTGCATAGATAATATTCAAGTATCAAATGTCCAAAAGGGTCAAATATTCCAATATTCCGGTAAGCTCATACGTGGTAACACGTGTGAAATTGGACAAGTATTCAAAATATGAGCATTATATTCGACCGTCGAATCATCATCGATGTTATATCCGGTCGTATGATCAAAACAACTTCAACATCTAGCTATTAGGTCTTCGACATTTATACCTGGTCGTAGAGTCAAACTGGCTACTTGTAACACCCAGTCGTTAGGTCATCGACGTTTATATCCGCTCATAGGGTCAAAACACCTACAACACCCAGCCGTTAGGTCAAAGATGTTTATACCCGTTTCAATAAATCATAAGTTTGGGTCGTTCTTTGAACATCTTGTTCTTGGAAAAATTGTGTAGTCAGATTCAAATTCATCACCGAATCAATAAGTATTCGTTGGAGTCATCACCAAGTTATAGTCTCTTATTGTATGGGATGGAGGCTAAAACCTTTTATTCATTTCATATTCTTATGATAGGGAAGACTCTTAACACAATTTACATAGTAAATATCTAAATATCAAACATCTAAAATGCCTAATATCCCCATAACTTTTTATGTAAATTTAAGGTAGAGTAATCAGCTTTTGTCATTCGAGGTCTTATAATTGCAAAGTTCTATTTTCGTCTACTATATATAAAAGTAATATCACGTTAAATTATATGTTTGGTACGGAGAAAATAAGATTGTGCATGTCTTGACAATGTTAGCAACAACGACGAGTTTTTTTGGTCATGAGCAACAACAACGAGTTACAGAGCTCTTGTTGTATTATCTAAAGATTAAGTCTTCTTTTACTTTTACATTAAACTAAAAAATGCAGATGTTGGTTTTGACCAGTATAAAAAGTCAACTTCATTAGCTGTCCGTCGAGAACATATAATTTGAAATCTGCTCTCTTTTCCCACTTGATTAGAAGAAAAAACAAAATTGTACTGTTGCTATATAATATTTCCATAATATTACAAAAAAAACTAGTTCAATAATTGGATAACTAGTTCAACAACTTTGACACAAGTGGAAAGCCCAATTCAGAACAAATCTCAGCCCAATAAGAAAACAAAAAGTTAAAAGCTGATGTGGCATACACTTATTCGTCATACTATCGTGTCGACCATATTTTTCTCGCGTCGCCACGATTTGGCAATACCTTTGAGAAAAATAAATAAAAATAAAAATCCAAAATAGATTATAAGGTGACTTTCGTCTTTTGTTGACCATCGAAAACTACAACGCTCTTTCTCCGTAGGAAGAGAAACCAAAATATTATCGGAGCCATCGGTTTCGGATCTCATCGTTCTCTTATTCTCTCTGTGTAAGCTTCTCTTCTTTTATAAATCGCTTACAGTTTCTCTGAATTGGTTTCTCCTTTGAATGTTTTCGTTTCTCCAATCGTGATTTGTGAGTCTTTTGCATCAGATCTATGTGATTTATTGATTTATGTTCTTAGATCTGTTTCGTGTTTCTTAGTTACGGATCTGTATCGGATTTGTATGTATAAACACGGTGTGAAGCGGTGAAGTTCTGATAGATCTGGGTTGTTAAGATCGACTGAGATACAGCTTATGAAAGCTTTAGCTTTAGTCAAATTAAGTTTGCGTGAGTGTTCACATTCATTGGTTCAATGTAGTTACCTAGCTGCAAAAACTGTGATTTGTGAATTTTGCAGCTAGATTATCAATTTCTGGTGCATGCGTGTGGATTTGTTTAGTTTTCATCGTATTGTGTGTATTTGGGAAGTTTATTTGGAAGTGGTTTTCTGATGTATACAGAAAGGGATCAAATTTGATCGGATACTAGCATGGGAGGAGGATTTAGAGTTTTGCATTTGGTGAGGCCATTCCTTGCGTTTCTGCCAGAGGTCCAGAGTGCTGAGAGGAAGGTGCCATTCAGAGAGAAGGTTATCTACACTGTGATCTCTCTCTTCATCTTTCTTGTCTGCAGTCAGCTTCCTCTCTATGGAATTCATTCTACGACCGGTGCGGATCCATTCTATTGGATGCGTGTCATTCTTGCATCAAACCGTGGAACCGTTATGGAGCTGGGTATTACTCCTATTGTCACATCTGGACTCGTGATGCAACTCTTGGCTGGTTCCAAGATTATTGAAGTTGACAACAATGTCCGCGAGGATCGTGCCCTCTTGTAAGTGTTGCTGGCATTACATTACATCTTCTTTTAAACTGCTTCTGTGCCCACTATGATTTGACTATGTCCTTTCCGTAGTAAATTTGGATTTAGTTGAGCTGTTTTAGAAAACCTGAAAGCTGTGGTTGTGTGAGTTCTTATACTGTGTTTATACTTATTTTGTAGGAATGGTGCTCAGAAGCTTCTAGGTATTCTAATTGCCATTGGTGAGGCAGTTGCATATGTTCTTTCTGGAATGTATGGCCCCGTTGGACAGCTTGGTGTTGGAAATGCCATTCTGATCATCCTTCAACTTTTCTTTGCCGGAATCATTGTTATCTGCCTTGATGAGCTCCTTCAGAAAGGATATGGTCTCGGCTCAGGAATCTCCCTTTTCATTGCCACCAATATCTGGTAGGCTGAAGTTCTTCTTCACTCTATAAAACCATTCCTCCTCTTGGGTAAACGGTATTCTTAGGATTTTGAATTGATGATATGCAGTGAAAGCATTATCTGGAAGGCATTTAGCCCAACTACCATCAACACTGGGCGTGGAGCTGAATTTGAAGGTGCTGTTATTGCACTGTTCCATATGCTCATAACAAAGTCCAACAAGGTTGCGGCTCTCCGCCAAGCTTTCTACCGGCAGAACCTTCCAAATGTTACCAACTTGCTTGCAACTGTCTTGATCTTCTTGATTGTTATCTACTTCCAAGGTTTCCGTGTTGTTTTGCCCGTGAGATCAAAGAATGCCCGTGGGCAACAGGGTTCTTACCCAATCAAGCTGTTCTATACGTCAAACATGCCCATCATTCTCCAATCCGCTCTCGTCTCAAATCTTTACTTCATTTCTCAGGTACAGAAATTCTTAACACTTCAATGTACAGTGCTATATATCTACACAAATAACATAATACTGACATCTCCTCGTGGTCAACAGCTTCTCTACAGGAAGTTCAGCGGAAATTTCTTTGTAAACCTTTTGGGACAGTGGAAAGAATCCGAGTACAGTGGGCAATCTATCCCAGTTAGTGGTCTGGCTTACCTCATCACAGCTCCAGCAAGGTAATGCAGTTATTCTTTCAATATTTACCTTATTCGACTCAAACTGATATGCATCAACGGGTTTGATTAATATGTTACTATAATGTTTGCAGCTTCTCGGATATGGCTGCTCACCCGTTCCATGCACTGTTCTACATCGTTTTCATGCTCACTGCTTGTGCTCTATTCTCAAAGACATGGATTGAAGTCTCTGGATCTTCTGCTAGGGATGTAGCTAAGCAGCTCAAGGTAATATAATCATAACAGCTCGATATATAAACCCGAATGTTTACTTATTGTTGGATCGCTGATTGTGAAAATTAAAAATATGTCCCAGGAACAACAAATGGTGATGCCTGGACACAGAGAGTCAAACTTACAGAAGGAACTGAACAGGTATATCCCAACAGCAGCAGCTTTTGGCGGAGTGTGTATCGGTGCACTCACCGTTTTGGCTGACTTCATGGGAGCCATCGGGTCAGGGACTGGAATTCTATTGGCGGTCACGATCATATATCAATATTTCGAGACCTTTGAGAAGGAAAAAGCCAGTGAGCTCGGGTTCTTCGGGTTCTAAGTTAGCTTAAATGGTGTAAAACTTTGCTTAGGCAAAAGCAGAGAAGAGGCATCTAGCTTCTGTGCCCTACTCAATCAGACAACTCGAGTGGGCATTTGGGGTAGACTACTGTTTTCTTTTTGTTCAAACAAAATTTTCTCTTTAGTTATTTATGTTTTTTTGTTTCTTCTAAAAGTTATAAAATTTATCTGATAGACCAGAAAAACTTACTGTTTTCTTATTTATGTTTCTAGGAATTTTCACACTTGACCCAAATAAACAATTTTATAATTTTGAATTCAAAGCAATATATCCCTCGGTAACAACATACGACATTTCTCGAGTGTGGTACAATATGATTTTGTCTCCGATCAGATAATAATTTATTCAACAGTAAATTGACTCTTGTTTGTCGATAGCAACGACGAAACGCTACAGCACAGATTATATACGTTCCTTGATATATTAGATAAGAATTGAGATCCTTCTTCGTAGCTAGGGATGTTACGGGTAAAAAAAATCCATCCAGCCCGAATCTGAAATAAGCCCCCCCCCCCCAAAAAAATTCAAACCAGAAAAATTATTAAGACTACCTAGATAAATCCCAGAAAACTAGAGTTTTTTATAGGTACCTATTTATTAGTGTCTAATATTTAAGTTTGTTTGTAGTTTTTAATATAATTTTAAAATATGTATATTTTATATCTTAGATTTGTTAATAGAAAAAAATCTTAACATTCATTTAAAAATATTTATATTATTTTATAATGAAACAAAACTAGTACAAATTTTAATATCATTTACTAAATCATCCAATTTCTTAGACAAATTAGTTTTATAAAAAATACAAACATAGCATAAACATTGAAACAATCCTTCAGTCCCAGGTTTATGTGATTTAGCACATCATCAATCTCCTTAAACCAATAATTCATCCCTAAAAAAAATTCATAATATTTACATTAATTTCATTGCCAAAATTTCACAACATTTACACTTAATAAAACAAAAATATTACTTGGATCTCATATTATATGCAGGGAATTATCCATTTATATGCAAAATAATAACTCACACAGTTGAATAAGCAAGAACCATAAGAAATCAAAAGCACCCACTTTTCTTCATACCTTGTATATTTAGGCGTTGTGTTTCGGAGTTTTGGGAGTGGCCTCGTTTACAGAGTGATGAAATTATGTCTATCTATGTTGTAGAAATAGACACGAATTAGACACATTTACATGAATAGACACGAAATTTACATGAATTTAGACACATTCAAGAAATAGACAAGAATAATACCTGAAAAAACTTGTGACTTGTGAGTAATCTCCTTGTTGCCGAATTAAATCAATCAATTTAGCTTAGTTCTATCGTTGTGTTCTCTTAGTATCTCAGTGACAATTTTCCTTCAAAACCCAAATTTAAGAAAGATAAACAAGAGAATCAAAACTCACATAAAGCCAACTCAAATTCCTCCCTCCAAGTCATTATCTTCTTCATTTTCTCGAGTTTTAGAGACAAAACGAAAGAGATTTGCTTCGAAACTCCATAGCCTTCATTGTGTGTGTTTTCTTAGGTTATTTTCAAAACGACGTAGTTTTAGATTTTTTTTTAAAAAAAAACCATTGGGTACCCTTTACCCATTGGGTATATCCGAAAAAAAACCATTAATTATGGGTAATACCCAGTTTCGGCCTGCTTGCTTTTTTTTTGTTCAAATAAGACTTTGGACTCTTGAAATTTTCTGGTTTTTGGATACCCAATGGGTAAAAACCCATTATTAACATCCCTAAATGTGAACATGTTTGATGAAGATGCATATCAAGCCAAAAAGGAGGACATTGAAGATGCATTAGTTTTGGACATCACGGTCATATGATTGATTAATGAAGTCACAAGACTTCTTGATTAATTGAAGCACGTGAGAGATGAAATAAACTTGGAGAGGAAGACTTCAAGTTTGTTACAAAATATTTGGAAGATCTTATCAAGAGGAAAATAAGAAAAGTATCTTTTTTGATAAGGAGAAATCGTGAGAGTGATTTTAGGGCAAGATGGTTTGTCTCTTGTGTCTATAAAAGGGATAACAATTGTAAACCTAGACTTCCAAGAACTTAGGGAGAAGTTTTAGAGAGCTAGTGAATTGTTTAGGTTATCGATGGAAGATTGGTTTAGGTTGGTTTCTAGGGTAGAGTAATACCAACAAGTGTTTGTCTTTTGTAGATAGAAAACATTGAATAAAACAAGTCTTTCGGTTAGGTTTGAAATAGATTTGGGTTGGTTTCTCGAGTAGAGTAATCCCAACGAGAATAATTCTTTTGTAAGAGAAGATTATTGCTTAATAAATTGTATTTCAAAGTAATCTATCCAATTGTGTTGATTTCTAGTCTATTTCGAAGTTCTATTGCTTAAAAAGTTTGCGAATTGACATTTACAAAAGACAAATTATTGTTTTGTGAATCTAAATTTTGGGTTCCATTGCTAACACTTGATCTCAAAACTAAATCTTATCGATCTGTTTACCGATCTCTAACTCTATATCATTTCGTTGCAATGCCTCTTTGTTATTTCGAAAGTTTAATCTCTTTTTAGGTTAGTGACAAAAAAATATCTCTTTTTAGGTATTTTTATTTTATATTTCATAACATTGTAGTTTGAGCTGAAAATTGAATAATTATTTGTTTTTTTTGTGAATGTTTAGTAACTATTTGCTCGATGAGTATTAATCTACATACTATATGTTGTTTTTTCTTTTTGGTGCCGTTTATGAAAACAGGGAAAAAAAGAACCTTACCTTACAACAAGTAAAGGGAAAAAGTTACTAAAAATAAAAACAATCATTGTCGACGATCTTCTTCAAAGAAGCTTTTACCACGATGGACAGCCAATTGCTATGTAAGAGTTATAACGACCGTCTCTACAAGCCATTTGTCACGCGAGTGTATTAGCTTTGCACGCGGTCTTCTCATAAAAAAAGTGATCAAAACTATCCCATAGAGCACCAAGTTTAGCCAAGAGCGGAGTCTCGACCATGATAGAGGACAATCAATAGCATGTGCGACTTTACCTTCCAAAAAGAGTATAATGTTACGATACCGCATGTCCAAAACACTCTCCTCAGCTACCATAGTAGAGTCACTAGCTTTAGCTAACATCCAAAATTGTGTTTCTTCCAAAGTTTTCGCTATTAAAATATCCTTATTTGGAGGTTTCGTTCTTTCCAAATATTTCACAAATTCCAAAAAATTTATGTTGTTTAATCATAAAATTTATAAACTTTACAGTAACCGTAAAATGGATCTATAAAAAAAATCTTTAAAAGAAATTATAATCTAAAGCCTTCAAATAGGACCTAGATTAATTTTATGGACTCAATTATATTTAGATTTTAAAGGTAGAAATTAGGAAAAGGCAAGAGAACCGGACCTATTTGCAATATCTGGAAACAGAGGAAACCAAACCTTAGTGAAAATGTGAAATCGTGATCTCGACCCAGAGGGTCTTAATTGCAAGATTAGAAAATAAGGATACCTCTCCGAAAACCCTAAACCCTACTTAAAAATCGACCCGACGGCTTCCATCTGTACTATGAGTTTGGGAGTTCTGTTTTGTAATTACGTTTCTCTTGTCGTGAATTTATGGAGATCGATTTAGGAGCAAACGCGTTCGGTATCGACTTTCACCCTTCGAAGAATCTAGTGGCTGCTGGTCTCATCGATGGTCAATTGCATCTGTAATTCCTCTAAAACCCATTCTCTTTCGTTTCCTTCGTTTTCAATCCACGAGTATAAATAATCATTTGAATCTCTACATTTTTTTAATTTGCAGATACCGATACGACTCAGATTCTTCAATTGTCAGGTACTAAACGCTCTTTTCATCTCCAAAGTTGGTCTCCTTTGTTGTGTCTTCTTCTAAGTGAGTCCCTGACTTTGTGTAGGGAACGGAAAGTTAGTGCCCATAAGGAGTCTTGCAGAGCTGTTCGGTTCATTGATGGTGGCCAAAGTTCGTTGCTTTAAACTTTGAAATATTTAAGCTCAAATACTAATAATTTTTATGTTTGCTTTAAATTTTATGCTTTATTTCTGGTTTTAGGAATTGTCTCAGTTTCAGCCGATTGCTCCATTCTAGCCACTGATGTAGAGACTGGTGCTAATGTTGCCCGTCTCGAGAATGCTCACGAGTACACAATTCCCTTTTGTTTATACTTCTAAAATTTGATACACTTTTAGTCGACTGTTACTTATTTAATCAATTGAAAATACTCACAGGGATGCTGTTAATACTCTGATCAGTATTACTGAGACAACAATCGCATCAGGAGACGATAAAGGCTGCGTTAAGGTATGTTCAAAGAGTTTTTCCTTTCTTATTTAATCATTGAAATGTCTTAAGCAATTATAACGCAACTTAATTTGGTGATATATCTATTATATGTGTGAATGAAGAATAGGATCATGTTTCTTACTAATCCTTAGAAGTGTGTGACCTTATACCTCAGGAACTTAGTATTCCCTGACTAAATTTCTTTGCACAATTTTCTTTTGGGGCGTTATTCTTTTGGACGGATGTTATTTGCTTGTTTTATGATAATGTATGTACGTCTCTTCAGGTTTGGGACACAAGACAGCGTTCTTGCTCTCATGAGTTTAATGCACACGAGGATTACATTTCTGATATGACCTTTGCATCTGACTCAACGAAGCTAGTGGCAACAAGGTTTATATTTTCGTAGTGATCTTATTCAACGTAGCTAGTAGGTTTTCATTGAAGATTTTTCTGCTTATTTCTTATAAATTTATTTCTTTGACACTGTTTAGTGGAGATGGGACTCTGTCTGTCTGTAATCTCAGAACAAGTAAGGTCCAATCTCAGTCCGAATTTTCTGAAGACGAATTACTTTCTGTTGTTATAATGAAGGTAAGCCTAATATGGGCCTACATGATTATTCTCTAAATCATCTATAAACAGAAAAGTATACACTCTCCATAACGTTATCATTTGACTAATGTGTGTGTACTAATGTTTGTTCTTACCTGATTAAATTCAGAATGGCCGTAAAGTTATTTGTGGTACTCAGAATGGTTCTCTTTTGTTGTATTCATGGGGATTTTTCAAGGATTGCAGGTCTGTCATATGTCTCTAACACTAACTATATTAGAGGTATAAGGCATTGGAAATTGTCTGTATCAAAACCTTACTGGCTGAAACATTTTCCTTTTTACAGCGACCGGTTTGTTGATCTATCTCCAAATTCAGTTGATACTCTATTAAAGGTGAGATGATAAACTTTTTTTTAGCATATAGTTGCTGTAACATTAGGGTACCTTTGGCTAATGGATATCTTGTTTTATGCTGTAGCTTGATGAAGATAGAGTTATCACTGGATGTGATAATGGAATAATTAGGTAACAAGATAATTGCTGCTTTTAAGCTTTTTAACTGTTTGTCTCTAATTAGTTCAACCAATTTTGTGTACATTATTCACCAGCCTCGTTGGAATACTGCCCAATAGAATCATACAGCCAATTGGAGCTCACGACTTCCCTATCGAAGATCTTGGTAACTGACAAATCTCCTCTGTTTTTACTAACATGTTGCCGATCTTTGTCAATTATCATACTATTTCTAGAATGACTTGTTAACAATTTCATTTGAAATCTCTGTTCTATAGCTCTCTCGCATGATAACAAGTTTCTCGGTAGTACCGCTCATGACAGTATGCTAAAGGTATCTTCTATTCTCATTAAACACAAGCCCGTACAGTTATGATTTACATGTTTGTGTTCTTGGTGATGAAGTTGTGGAATCTAGAAGAGATTCTAGAAAGTTCTAATGGTAACATGGGGAACGCATCTGGAGCTGCAGGAGACAGTGATAGCGACGATGATGGGATGGATCTTGACAATACTCCCAAGCCTTCCAAAGGTAAAGGGGAAACCTGCAAAAGTTATTGAATCATGTAATAATTTCAATATGATCTGATATTTCTTTTTCTTTGTTTTGCTTTTGTATAGGGACCAAGAGGAAAACAAAAAGTAACTCGAATCGTCTGGACTCTACAGATACTTTCTTCGCAGACTTGTAGATTTTGTTTGAGAATCAGTCTATAAAGTATATCTACTTGTGATAATGACAGTTTTGTTACTTGACTTATCTTTTCTCAAGATCTCTTTAGTATCACAATTACTTGTTCTTCACCAAACCAGCGTGTCTATCCTTAATCTTATTCAAATCATATACAAGATTCTAATGAAGAAAGCAACAGCAACATTTTATCTATCATAAGAACAAAACGTAACTTGTGTTGAATTAAATTATACGTGTAAGTGATAACCAATTTTATGTTGTAGAGTATACAACTTTCTCAATGCCAAAGGGTATAAAATACTAAACCAATAAAGGAAACAATGAATTTGACACGTAAAAAAGCTTTACTATATTCAAGTGATGTTTTCTCTTTTCCCCTTCTGACTTGTTTAAGCTATTGCTGATTTGATTGTCTCAGTTTCTGTAGGACGCCACCATGACTTCTGAATCGAAAGCAAGCCTTCATTGTCTTTAGACTGCGTCATTTTTACGTTCCAGTTCATGGATTTCACCATTTTCTCAACTTCCCCTATTGTTTCCATGTCGTCCCTTATGATTAGAGTTCCCTGTGGCCTAAGAATCCGATCAATTTCAGCCATTACTGACACCAAATTGCACCTGTAATTCAAAAGAAGAAAAGGATGTCACTCATCAAATCAGATCACCAAGGTCTGCATTGGAGGATGAGGAGAACAGGTGATGTTATCTACCTCTTCCTCAGGGTAGATAGAAGATGATCGGCATGGAGAAGGTCGTAAGTTCTGGGATACGTGTTAAATGATTCACACCAGTCATGATAGATTCCAAACAAACCACGTTCATATATGATTGGAAGTGTATCTGGCGCATCTACGGGAACCACATTCATGACCCATAGTTTCAAATCCTTCAATGCAGCAGCAAATCCTCCGTAAACTGCTCTCATGTCCATAACATTTCTCACATTAGACCAATCGATTTCCATGCCATTAAGGTATAAATTTGAGACAATAGTCTTCCACTTCTCTTGGTCTGCTGTGAAATCCTCTTGTGCAGGTTTTCCATAAACACCTTTCTGTGAATCCAACCATTCAGGCGCAGTCTCAAGCCTTTCTGGCCACCTGTTTGGCCACACTGCTCCTCGCTTCGATGTATCTTCTGTCACTTTATGCATACATGCCTCAAGTGGAACATTCCTACCGTAAATTAAACATATGAATTGAGCATCAGATTGCATTGGTTTAACAGTAAATTGACGCAGGGTTTAGATCACTCTACCAGACTGCATTTTGATCATCGGAATCCTTGCAGAGAGGTGGATCATTTTGAGGTCGTTTGTTATAACATTTATTTGAAGTTGGCTTTTGGTAAATGGCAGCACCAACTTCATTCAATTTGTCTTTCTTAATTGTCACCAGCTTCCAGCACATTGCCTTTGTGAGCTCCGACATTGCTACAGCACAAAAACGGTCTCTCCAAAGTTAGAATTCAAATTTCCAAAAGTATACTTTGAGGTAAGGAGCAAACAAAAAATCTAAAAATAATTCCCAACCTTTCCATATGCCAGAATCTTCTGCATTCTTCCTATAGACTGGAGTCGCTGACCAGACAAAGAAACCACCCGGCCTCAAAGCACGATTCAATTCCAAAAGAAGTTTACCACCTTAATTTCGACCAACAAACAAAAGGTCATTCTATGGAACACCAAGTTACAAAAGTAAGGCAATATAATACAATGGGACACATTTTTACCTTCAATATGCCAAGGGACTCTACAACGAGCACAATGGATAAGGTCAAAAACAGAACCGGGAAAAGGTAATCTTGTGGTTCCCATAACATTTAACATTGCAGGAATACCACGTTCCAATGCGAACTGCACTTGCGCCTCATGCTCATCCTTGGGAGCAAACGACAAAGCAAGCACATCTCTTTCGAAAAGGTAACCCCCGAAGCTAGCAACTCCACACCCGACATCCAATATAACACGAGTTCTATTTCCCCATGCAATAGCAGGATATGACTGTAACAAGATAATTACTTTAATGCTTTCTATTCATAGCAATGAGAAAATTACATAGCTTAATATGAAGTGTACCTCTTGGATGAAATCAATATAATGAAGAGCACCGTTCTTGAATTGAGTACCACCACCAGGGAACGTGAGATATTCACCACTCATCTTCACCCAATTTTGATGTCCCTTGATCACAGCAAGCTTGGTGTGGGGAACATTGTTGTACCAGATCTGCGAGTAAACAACAGCAAAATCATGTCATGACAAATATTAGAAAAGAAACACAAGCAGTTTTTCCAAAATCTGATTGAGGTTCCTGTTTAAGTCTGCCACAAGGCTATTGCAACTAGCCTGCACGGAAATGTGATTTTGCCAACTCAGCAACAGAACTTTCGTCTTTCTTTGGTAGCTAAAGGTTTAAAGGAGAGCTAGGGGAATTTGTTGTCGGGTCCTAAATTTGTTTAGGAACTTGGTTCAGGCATTAGTCAAGAGTAAGAGCCTTCTCTGGTTTATCAAGTTTCTCTATGGTGTTCTTTGGTGACAAATGAATAAACAGTTTAAGAACAGTTTACCAATTTGAACCCTACGAAAAATCATACTTAGCTCACCTTTTCCCTGCTCTTTGGCCACTTAATGGAGCGCTTATAACCATCAGGCAGAGAGACAAGGCAATATGGAGATTCCTTGGGACAATGTCGCTCGCGGTGTTCATAATGCATTGTAGTATGAAGCTTTTTGATAGCTTGCCAGTTATCAAGGCAAGGGATGTAGTCTGGCCCAGCAGTCACATTACATGTTTTCCATTTGTAGCTATTCTGGTCCTTAGATACTGAGGACAGTTGTGCTTTCTTCTCATTCTGTGACTCAACCAATTGGGTTGACCAAGCTCCATCTCCAGTGCTTGACTCTTTTGTAACCTCAGCTTGTTCGCCAGCTGGAAAGACGTCCTTTTTAATCTTCTCTGCTGGTTCTTCAGTTTTACTAGTATTCTCTTCCGATTTTTCTTCAGACTTTTCTTCGTTTTCATTACCATCCTCAGATTTGCTTTCTTCTGATTTTTCTTCAGACTTTTCTTCGTTTCCATTACCATCCTCAGATTTGTTTTCTTCCGTACTCTCTTCCAGTTGTGTTTTCTCTTTCTGCTTTGCTTCTTCATCACTTTGGGAATTTTCTTCTCTAACATTCTTCTCTTTCTCATCTCCATCACCATTACTGTCATTAGACTCCTTTCGTTCCTCGACTACCTCAGTTTTCTCGCCAGTGTTCTCATCAACCTGGTTGCCCTCAGCAGATTTCTCAGAATTATTCTTCACTTCGCTGCTCTCAGTGACATCCTCATTTTCCTCGTTCTTTACATCAGAAAAGTTTTTCGGATTCTGATCACCTTCTTCTTTTCTCAAGTCATTCTTACTAACAGGTTCTACATCTTTTGCAGTATCACTTGAGGAAGAGCCAACGAAATCAGCCGGGGCAGACCACGAAGACATAAACATCCATGCCCCAACTAAACATAGGGAGAGTAGCAGAACAATAGTGATAGTTAGCCCATAGCTAGATGATTTCTTCCCATCTACACGGGAATACTTCCCCATCGCCATGGTTATGGAGTCAATATAACCTTAAACGCATTCACCTGAAAACCAATCACAAAGAAGATATGACGTGGGCGAAATAAAGCAGTAGTAAGGTCTAGTTTTGAACAAAAACAAATGAATCAAACCCGATGCAGCCTTTCTCATAAAGGATCACGTTATTCCTTAACAATGAGATTGATATCAAAGCTCAAACAATTTCAGGCACAACAAACTAGATTTATCCATATATACAGATATGAGACTGCTCTTCCTTTATATTCCTAAGTGGTTAGGGCCAATTATAAACTTGAGAAAATGACAATACAGAGCAAGAAACACAGTTAAAGATCTAGATATTAAACTATACCAACTTGCCACTGACACACTCGGATCTTACTACTCAGTGAAGGTTTCAGTTTAAACTGAAGTCAGTTACTCTTTCTCCACCAATACAAATCACAATACGAGAACCCAAAATTCAAGGACAAGCATCTTCTAATAATAAGAAAAAAAGAAGTTGAAAACAGAATAATGAGCAGCTAGATCAAAGCAATACCCAGAACCAACGAGACCTAGAGAGACTTGCTGAAAAAAGAAGAGAAATTGAAGCAAGATTACCGGAGAATATTATGGGTTGCGTCTAAGATCCTCAAAGATAGCAACTTTGTGAACAAACAAACAAGTGAGAATTCCTGGATCGGATCTAGTAGCACGAGGTTGTGGGTTGATGCCAGTGAGCTAGCTACTGGGTTGCGGCCTTTAAACGTCAAAATCCACGTGTCAAAATATATACATATTTCCTTTTCTTTTTAAATTATTAAATTTTCGTGCCGCGTCAATCACCGACACAGATCTGAAGACTCGCCGTTATTTAAAACGTCGCGCTTTTAGGGTTCGTGCTAGGCCCAGGAGCCCAATCATTTGTCTTTAACAGGCTATATTTGTATCCTTATTCATGTGCTATGGAACTGATAATATTCGGTCCGGTTTATATTCCGGATAAATTAATGGTTTGAAGCATTATACTATTTCCAACCACGTATTTCTTACTCTAAAGTAGGGAAATTCTATTATAGAGATATGTTTTATTCCACTGTATTTTGTGACTATAATTATATTATATATACATGCTATAGTCTGGTATTTGAATTTTTGTTTTCCAAAAAAAAAACTAAAAGTACTTAAATTTTTTAAACAGTAATTTTTATTTGTTTAATTATATACATTTTTTGTCAACTGGTCTAGTGATATTTAATCCCGCTCCTATAATTGCAAGTAGGGATTCAATCTCTGGTACCTGAGAATTCGTCAACTAGTCCACTTATTTAGTTATTTATTTGAAAACAGGGATAAGAATATAATATGATGAGGAAATATAGGAAGTTGGTGATTTTGTTCATTTATCTATTCGAGTATATTCATTTTTCAAAAATAGAAAATTGTTGATATAAAATTCAAAAAATCAGATTTTAAAAATTACATTTTGGATCCAAGCCATAAGGTAATTTTAGCTTATGAATTTTTGAAAATTATATCCTCTGAATATTTATTGTGAATGTTAGAGTAAGTTTATCATGGGCATAAATCCTGAACCCAAACCAAAATGAATCCGGAAAAAGAACCAAATCCAAATTTATACCCACAAAATACCCAAATAGATCTTAAATATTTGTACCCAAAAAACCGAACTCAAATTTGAACATAAATCAAATCAAGAACCGAATGGGTATCCGATATAGTTTTATTAATATTTTGTTTTTTAGAGTTTTTTCAATTAAATCTTTATTTATTATGAATTTCTAAATAAAAATTCTATAACAAAATCTACCTTAAACCTATTTTTAGGGTAGTCTTAAACCATATGTTAATTTTATCATGTAGTTTATAACACGGCCAAAATGAAAATGTTTTCTACTTTAATATACAAGATTTTTTAGAAGTATATATATATTTTTTAATTTATCATTCATACCTTTTATTTCTAAAAATTACAATTTAACTCTGTTTACTTATTTCTGAAAAAAATTTATAATAATTAGATTTTTTTTTCTCAAATAACATTTTATTAAACTAAAATCATAATGACAAATTTTGGTACAAAAAAAAGTTAAGAAAACCGAAAATTAAACTAAACAAAAGGTCTGCATAATTGTCTATGAAGAGCAAAACAACAGAGGTTAAACGTTTCTTGACTTCTAAGAAATAAACAAAAGTAACTTAGAGAGTCTTCGATTTCTTCTGCATCATATCTCCATCAAAATCTGGATACCTCTTAGGCTTGGATTCTTCATTGAAGAAGACTTTAGCTGCTTATTGATTAGGATAAGTGAAGATCTCTTGAATCACGTCATCAACATGACGAGAGGGACCAGCTATATCCGGAGGTTGAGTGAAAGTTTGAATGGTTCCTTCCAAGGTGGTGAGACCATCAGCTCTGTTAGCAAGTTCACGAGAAACAAAAAAAGATTCCACTCGTGGTGACTCCATAGAAGTATCATTAGATATGAGAGCTTGAGATTCACTGGTGCGTTGATTTTTCAAAGAGATCGGAGCCACCGTAGCCATTCTCTCGTGTTTGGATAGTAGTCATCGTGAGTAGGAATGTAAGTGCAACTTGTAGTGTTTTGCGTGAGCTTTTGACAGTTCAAACATAGCTTTGAAAGCATCTCATAGTGAAAGTTAACTTGGATTCTGTCTCCATTGTGGAATTGAATGCGTTTGAAAAGCTTTAGTATATTCTCCATATTCAACTTAATCTTGCCTCAGAACATGTATGCTTAAGAGGAAGTTGAGTAGAGGACGTGGAGACCAACGTTGGATAGCCGTAAAATACTCATGAGGTCCATTTCCGAAGCAAAGATGAATTGGACAAGGGAGTTCTTGATAATTTTAGCATTTATGTGATTCTCCATGTTCTAGTCATAAGGAAGATCTTCAGCCATCTCTTGGAGGTTTTGCTCCTGCAGATTCAAAGGCCTTGCCATGATGCTAAGGCGGCACATGGCTTGAGTGGAGACGTAAGCGTAAGGTGGAATGTAGATATCCTCGTTGTATCTCCCCAAGTGAAATTGTATTGCCGCAGTCAATATATTTGCATCCATTTTTGAGTGAGATAGAAGGTAGGAGTGTTGAAGTGGAACCGCTATAGCCAAACTTGTATATATTTACGCTTGTGGGCCCTGTAAAATTATTATGTCTCAGCGTCTCATTGGTCATAGAGTATCGTTGCTTTGAGATCCAGTGCATGGAGGAAACGTAAAGAAGAGCTGCCTAAATCTCCAAAGCAATATTATAATGTGTGGAAGACGCAGAGGCAAACGATCTTATTGGCTCGGGAGAAGAAAGCGTGCAAAGTGTCTAGTATTCCCGATGAGGAGCAGCAGTGATCAAGGAAAGGTTAATAATTACCTAAGGTCTAGACTATAGGCTACAAAAGGCTAATGGTAAAGAGAATGACAATTAAAACATATGAGGAGATGAGTGACCGGAATGTACGAGATGAAACTAGGTAAGGGCAGTGAGTTAAAGTGAATTTAATGAGTCACGAAGGTGAGTAACGATTAGAAAGTTAATGAAAAAACTTAAATGAAGCGGATAAGGATAATGATCAGAATGATGTGTCTAAGGTGGTTTTAAAGCTAGTCCGAGTTATATGATAAAGCATACGAGGTAGGTGAATAAGACACTAAATGGCACTTCAAATAAATTTTGTTTGAGGTTTAGTGATCAGAAGGAATACCTTGAGTTGTGTATTTTTTTTTTTTTGGGCTAAGAGTTGTGTATTTATAATAATGATCATTCACTTTTAGATTCACCAACAAAGGAAGATCCCTGCTGATGTAGTCATTGTGTCTGTTGTCAACAACCACAGTTTTGGCAATTAAGGTCCCGTTCGTATAATTTTCATTATCGGTATCTTGAAAAGAAATGCTTCTAAATGAATTTGTCATGTCCATTATATGTTTAATTAGACTTGAATATCTTGGCCTCTCCTCATGGTTGTGTATGATTTTCTGGATTTCAGCATTAACTCCTATAATATTTATTGATTGTATCCAAAGATCAATAAGACTTTGAAGTACCCATCGAAAACTTATTAGGATTAGATGAAGCTTCGTTTGAGTGCGAGCAAAGGCATGACTTGGTTCATTATATCACTAGCCACTATACAGAGATCTTGTTCTTTCTTATGACTATGTTGTTGCGATTCTTCCATATTGAACAAAGAAGGGTAAGAAATTCGAATGTTTTTTGGTATATTTCTTACATGACTCATCTTCATTAATGCATTAAGGTTGCCTAGGAGCGATGCCTCATTGAAACCACCTTGTGGAGAGGGAAATTGAGCCAATGACCATATTTGTCTAGCCGGTGGACATTGAAAAAGCAAATGATTTACTGTTTCTCTTTGTGTCTCACATACGAGACATATTTCAGAGTCAATAATCTGTCGATGAGCAAGTTGTGTTTGAACCCCAATAGCATTAGAGATAGCCTCTATAAGAAGATTTTAATTCTTGGTGGAGCTTGAGCCTTCCATAATTTGTTGTTTAGAATATTGGTGGGATCTAGTACTTTGGTCCGAAGAGAGTTACCGTGTATGTTAAGTCTTCCACTTAACCATCTTTCGCTTTTAACTTTGTATGATCATGATTGATTACAGGCCCAAATCCACGAGTCATCAAATTCATTGTTCGGTTTTGTTTGAAGTATTCGGTTTACAGCTAAGTGATGAAATGTTTCCCAAATTTGGTTCATTTTCCAATCCCCATTTTGGATAAGATCACATACCTTGAGATCAACTTGATATCTCAATCCCTTGCTGATTGGAAGACTAGGGTATTTATCATGAATCCAGTTTGTGGTCCAAACATAAGTATCTAATCCATTTTCTATTTGTTTTACTAGCCCTTTGACCACGAGATCTCACCCGTGAATTATACTCCTCCATGAATATGAGGGTGTAGATCCTAAAGTGCTTGAGAGAAAATCCTTATTCATGAAATATCAGGCTCTATGTATTCTTGATATTAGTGAGTTCGGTTTGTGTAAAATCCACCATGCTTGCTTGCCAAGCAAGGCTTGGTTAAAATGTTCCAAATCTTTAAAACCAATCCCTCCTTCTTATTTTGTCTTACACATTTTGTTCCATGAAATCCACGGTATTTTCTTGTGATCAGCAGATGAGTTCCACCAAAATTTCCTTATTGCTTAAGTGATTTTATAGCATTGTTTTTTTTGGAAGTTTAAAGCAACGCATGGCGTAAATAGGAAGTGATAAAGCCACTGTTTTGTTGAGTATTTCTTTTCCCCCAAGCGATAAGGTTCTATTATACCAATTTTCTGTTCTTGCCTGAAGCTTTTCTGTTATAAAATTGAACATTGTGGCCTTAGTTCCTTTGAAATAATCTGGCAATCCCAAATACTTTGACATTCCCGAGCTATCTTGAATGCTAAGAATATCCCGTATTCTAGTTTGAGTATGGTTGTCAACAAACTTTTCGAATGTAATTGCGAATTTTTAGTAGTTTATGCTCTGTCCCGATGCAGCTTCATATTGAGATAAACAGAAGTGTAAAGTGCTAGCTTCATCCTTTGTGGCTCTGCATGTAGATAAACTATCACCCGTATATAAGAGATGGGTGATAGAAGGATCACTATTATTAAATCTCAATCCAGTTATTAGTTTTGCCCGTTCTGCTTCTTCTAAAATGTTGACCAAACCTTATGTTGCTAAAATGAAAAGGTAAGGTCATATCGGATCACCCTGTCTAAGACCCATGTGTGGCTGAATGAAACCATGATCCTTACCATTCATTAGCACTGAATATTGCACTGTTTTAATACAACTCATTATAAGTTGAATCCAATTGGTGTTGAAACCTAGTTTCTCCATCGTACATTCCAAATATTGCCATTCCAGTCTGTTATACGCTTTAGAGATATCCGTTTTAACCAACATAAAATTTTCCTTTCCTTTCTTAATCGTGTTCAAATAGTGAAGAGCTTCGTGGGCCACAAGTATATTATCCAAGATTAACCTTCCGGCAACAAAGGCACCCTGTGTGGGAGAGATAAGCTCAAGGATAATGCTCTTCAATCTGTTATCTATGACCTTAGCAACCATTTTATATAATACAAAGCATAAACTGATGGGATAAAATCAGACATACTCTTAGGGTTAGGAGTCTTTGGTATTAAACTGATGTGGGTTTAGTTTCATATGGCACTGTAGCGTTTCTCTCCCAAATCTATTAGGGCTTCGTCGACGTGTTTTGTCTCTATGGGCGGCGGCAGGTGGCTTCTACATCACTGGCGCCGTCTCTCTCCCTTGATTACAGTCTAGTCATAAGACCCACCGGTGATTTCATATCTGGACTGTGGTTTTCGGTTTGAAGATATCGTAGAGCTTTCCTATCTCCACCGATGTCGACGCTTCTTCGGTGTTTCTTTACGGCGGTGAGTGCTCGGTTTTGGTTTGTCTGAACCGTGTTGATGGAGGTAGTTGGTGGTATTGCCGGCTTTGAAGTCACTCTTTGGTGACTTCTCTTTCTTGTTCTCTACTTTTTGTCCGATCTGGGTTTTGGTTGGTTGGGTTTGTAGCTCATCGGTTTAGATAGTTTATTTGCCTTGGTTTAGTCCTTATATAGGTCCAAGGTTAAGGTTTCGTTAATTGCTGCCATAGATTCTCACTCTAATTTCCTCAGCGGTTTGATCGGGTGCTTGACTTGTTATGGTTCGGTTCCCCTGTGTTTGAGGTTAGTTCCGCTCCTTGTTTGTACATCGAAGGCTTGTTCATGGTCTACTATGTTATTGGATTCTATCTTGGCTTTAATCGGTCGACGTTGTTTCGACTTTGCCAATTCCGGAGGATGCGTGGGATATCTTGTTTGATATCATTCTTCCCAGAGTAGAAGCCTAGTTTCACTCTTGAGGTAAATCCATTCACTATAGGAGGTTATGTCATCTGCTTTGGATTAGTGATATCTTGCGATGACATGTTTCTTCGAGTTCGGAGTAGTAGTTTTTTAAATTCTGGCTATAGGGTTTTAGGTAAGCCTTTTGTGGGCTAATAGTTTAATCACTAGCTTCCCTTTTTTGGGCTTAAGTTTCCGGGGATATACTTGTTTTCGGCATGCTCATGTAATTGACCATTGTATCCATTTCAGGCTTTTAATATAATATGACGAAATAAAAATAAGAAAATTACAACTTGTAAAAATAATATAACATAATATATCATTTTAGAGAGCATGACTACTATATTTTTCTCACAAATGATCAATTACTTGTTGTGAACTAAGTATGTGTTTAGTTTTGTCACATATATGGTTTATAATATTATCATTTATAATATTTTAAATTTAATTATTATTTAAAAATTTTACTATCATTTTTTTGTTATATCATAAGAAATACATAGATTAACATTCAGGATGAAATTCATTTTTGGAATACGATAGCGGACTGAAAACAGTAATATCCTTGAAAACTAAACCCAAAGAAGGGAAACTAAAAATGAGATAAAGGGAACAATAATCGTAAAGAAAAAAACTCGCATAAGCTAAAGATAACCTGATTAGAGTCAGGTAGAACCACTAAGACCGAAATGACACATCGTCATCAAACTAGTAGGAACACCGACATGATCGAATAGTAGAACCACAAAAAAACCAAAGATACAGGAACCTCTCCAACACGCCAAGTAAACCACACAAAACTCACACTCGAACTATGGGACAAGGAATGAACTTTGAAATCAGCTTGAGACAAGCCAAAGAGGACCAATCTCTCTTACACACAGACACTCGTCGACCCAATTTCCACAACCTATAGATAGAAATTGGTGACCTCCTCGCAAGAGAAGAGAAGAAGATCGAAACCACAGTTGCGCCTATAACTCTCTCCAAAGCTCCAAAGAACCTCCATGAAAAGCTTGTAGATAACTCAGCCACAAAACCCAAACTTCAAAAGGAAAATAGCAAGATGAAACCCAGATTTCAGGCCATCAACGAACATACATGAAGGCCCGATGGAATAGAAGCGCAGAGATCAAAAACTCAACTTAAAATGAGCTAAGAGCAATTGAAATCCCTAAACAAACAAAAACCAAAGAACCTACAAGAAACAAATCTTGGCCAAAAGCTTTGTCTCACCTCAGTCAAGTGGCTTTGGATAGGAAGAGAAGAGAGAATCGACCGGGGAGAGATGGAGAATCAATCGTGAAACCATTGAAGCTCCTCACCAGATACAGATCTAGAAATCTCCACCATACCAAAACCTAACCTCAAACATCACTGAGAGATCCTCTATTACTATGGATAAGAACTAGAAAATTCTTCTCACAGCGCCGTGAAGACTGCCGGAGAAGAAAACAGAGTTATCAGACTTTGCTCTTCTCTTGCTCTTATTGCGTTCTATCTTTCCTTTTTTTAATCGTTGAGACATTTAATTGTCATTTATAATATTGAAAATTTAATTTTTATTTATATTTAATGGTCATTTATAATATCACTTATAAAAAAATTAAAGAACTATTTTGTAGATTAAAAATCACCTCTAAAATAGAGGGAAAAATAGCATTCCTCTAATAAAAGATAAAAAATAGAAGTGGATTGGAGAAAATTTATTTTTAAATAACATATAGAGACAAATATAGAAGTGAGTTGGAGATTCTTTTACATAAAAGATTTGGGTTCGAGATTTGTTGTATATGCAACCAAGAATTACATTTTTCTTAGTTAACAAAAAAAAAATCACATTCTTCTTGTTGTTTAGAAGTGGAGCAAGTTTATCTCTTGATGTTCCTATTAGATGGAACTCTACATATGAAATGTTAGCAAGAACATTGAAGTTTAGAAAAATATTCTTTAGCATGGATTTGTGATACTACCTGTAAGTCTTTCCTACAGAGGATGAGTAGAACCGTGAAAAAAAATATTTGTGATTTGTTGAAGTCTCTTAGTGTCATTACCATTCTTATTTCAAGTTTGTAATATCTCACACCTAATGTTTATTTCACACTAGTATGAAAGATCAAGATGTTGCTAAAGAAGTATGTGAAGCAAATGGCTCAATATATGATAGTTAAATTTGCAACGAATTGGCAGGATTATCATATGACCTTAACTCTAGGAGATGTTTTAGATCCAAGACTTAAATTTCAAATACTTAAAGTGACTTATAGAAGAATTGATCTCATTACTCATGAGTTGAAATTTGTAAAACTTAAAAAAAAATTAATTATGCTATATACAACTAATCTCACAAGTGCGTTAAATGTTTCATCAAATCTTCTACAATATATATGATATCAATTTACCATTGAAACAAAAATAGTTTATATACACATGTAGTGAGAGATTACATTATCTATGGTTTTCCAATATATTTCGACTAGTTCATTTAATACTTAGCTTTTTTCTTAGTATTATTTTTTTTTTTGGTAAACTTGTTTTATATCATAAAGGTAATCATCACTTCATCATATAATCACTAGTTTTTTTAACTACTTTCACATGTTTACAACATCAAGCAAACTCAAAAATATATCGACCAAATTATGTACAAATACATGTGTAGAACAAAGAATTAGCAAAAAAAAAAAAATATAAAGACAATTGATTACAAAATAAGATAATATTCCTTGCAAATCAATTAACCTACAAAGTAATTGTGATTCTTCTTCTAGAATGCTCCACTTTGTGTCCACCGATTATGTAAGAATTGAGCTAAATCATCTACCTTGAACTCAATAAAATCGTTGAGGTACGGCACTGTAAATTTTTTCTGATAATTTAGCTCAAAAATCCAATTTTTGAGGTCTAATTATTTATTTCTTTGGCTGGAAGAAACATTTAACAAGTTTACAAATATAAGAGCCCTATGTTAATCTCTTTTCCTCTTTACAAAAATCCTATTTTGTTGAAAAATGTGGCAAAGCATTGTTCAGAGGTCGGTAATACCAACACACCGTGTTCTTAAAAACGGATTTCAATGACTTTTTAAGAACACTTTCGGTACTGAAATCTTGATTTTCTCTTTTGTGTTTTACAGCAATTCTTTTATTTCTATTACGAAGACACGTTACAATGGAGTCATTACTTACTTAAGAATGTTGACTCAAATAGGTTCATTAATTGAATTTCAGCTTATGCGATATTTAGAGAAGGTGGTGGATCGAGGAGAGATTGAAAGGCAGTTCTCACAAACACCTCCATAATCTGACGACTACCACCGTAATCTTCACATGCTTCATCATTTGGATAATTAGACGTCAAAGTCAAACCTTCATTATGAGTAGCCGTCATTGTTAACAAGATTAGGAAAATGGTAAACTTCTGTAATCAATCGTTATATATAAAGAGTAGTAGCGGTTATCTTTTTTAAAAGATCCAAGAATTTTTTTTTTCGGTTGGTTTAAAAGAGACAAAAAATTGTTAAAGATTGAAGTCACCATTATTTCAGGATTTCGGTTCTATTGATTTAAAGATCCATTGAGCTTTTTTTATTTTTTGGGTAAAGTTCGACATGAATACAAATAAGGTTCGAGTATATTTATTCAAAATTTTGTAAAATTTCAAAATTAATAAAGTTTTGCAAAATTAGTTAATTATAAACTAAAATATTTTTATTAAACTGGAACACATAAATTCTTATAGTTTCTGCTTTTGTGACATACTATAAATTTATTTTCACACACAACTCCTGGTGATTTTGGTTTCACTATACAATGTGCTATTTTTCCTTGCTAATGTCCAGAGAAATCGATGTAGTATAAGTTTCAGATTCTATCTTATATACGTATGAACTCATGGACTTAATATACAAACTGAAATAGAAGATGGACCATACGATATAAGATATGTAACGACAAATAGAAGGAACTGTGTTTTATTTCTCATAAATCTAAAATTCCAAAATGTAAACATGATTCATATTATGCTCTTGTCTATATGTTGCTAAAAAAGCTCACAATAATGACAATAATGGTTGAAAGTACAAAGAAAAATGTACGGATTATGAATATTGTTCCCACTGACTGTTCTTTAAGTTTCACTATCCACTGCTTGCCAATAAACCATCCTTCTCTCTTCATTCATCATTATACCTAGAAATCGACTAGACCAAGAGAAAAATCAGGAAACATAACTAGACATTCATGGACTTAATCCCTAGAGAAGAGTGAAAAGAACAATGTCCAGTCAGAGTGCGAGTGTTGTTTTTAGATCACTTTGAATTTTTCATTGGTTCTAACCATTTTCAAACACTTACCACGAACTGACATGACCGAGAAACAGAGGGTTTGAATGTGGATAGAGAAATGATTGAAACTCTTAATCAAAGCTAGACTATACTTAGGAGCCATCCAATATCCATAATATTGGCTCAAGTTCCTGAAACTTTTTTTTAGCTTACTAAGATGTTCGTATGCTCAGAGTCTTAAGTAAAGCAGTTTAGTGAAACTATTTATCAAAGAAGCACTGCAGTCTCACAGATTTTAAACTAAGACTAACCTGTTTTCTTATCTTTCAGATCCTGCCATCACGTCAAACAAACCGCAGCAACTCAACCACGAGGTTCGAACAACTAGTGGACCAGAAGGCAAAATACTCTGCACAGATATTCAGAAGATTCAGGAAGCTGAAAATTAAGCTCCATCACAAGATGAGAGAAGAAAAGTAAAATGGTACCTTTTCTTCAGAACATTCTGGAACTTTAGAATCGTTCACACTCTTGAATCCTTTGCTTGTTTCCGCAGAAGATCCTGGAATGTTACCCTTCTTTTCTTCTTCTAGTCTAAGCTCATCTTCCTTTTTTTCAGACGTTTGTTGGAAAAATTCGGAGTCTGCAGAGCTCTCAACTTGTTCAGTTTTGTCAGAAACCTTTGAGAAAGAAGAACCCACAGGCTTGAAGGAATCAACAACGGGTGCACTTTCCAAAATTGAAGTACCACCAGCCTCTTGAGAAGCTGCTTTTCTGGTATTGTTAGTATGATTTACAGAAATATTTGTTGGTGATTTATCCACACCATTCTCCTCATGATTCTTCCCTCTTTCAACTGTGATAATGCCTTCACCATAGGATCCATGTCCACGAGTAACTTCTGCATCATCTTCTGTTTTCTCATTAACACTGACCTTCCGCAGACCAGATAATGAAGGAGGTGATGGTTCTCTTGCTTCAAATTCTTCATTTCCTTGAGAACCAGGGGAACTCAGATTGCCATCACTTTCCCTCTCATCTTGACTTCCATGTGCATCATTCCCTGAGACATTCCATAAACACAAAGATCAAAGAAATTGGCAAAGCACTCTAAGAGACTTTCTGTTTGGAACAATACTGGAGATAAGAAACAAAGATTGCAAGTATCCAGCAACAACATACAGACAACTAAATACGAGTCATATCAAAAGTGAAGGATGTGATTAGAGTAAACACAGATTGGCTAAATCTCAATATCCCCACACAAAAACATATAAATTCCCTACAAATCAGATCAAATCATCATTCACTTCGTCTTCGTCTTGTATAATACCAAAAAGTTTCAGAGTCAATTTTAAAAGACATAAGAAGAGACTTTACCTAACATCAGAAACCTATTCGATACATAAGATCCCTAAAAACAAACAAATCACCGAAATCCAAAGGAAATTATACCGATCCAGCAATTACAAAACGTGAGCAGAACCAACACAGTAAAAAGAGAGAGTACCATGACCATTGAAGCCTTTGTTGTTGGAAGTAGCTCCTGTGGATTCCTGCTCCTTCTGCTTCTTCTTCAAGGCCTTTCTCTTCTTTGAGCCAGGCGGCATGATCGATGAATTAACAAACAACAGCAGAGGAAGCAGGGTTTGGTAACGGTTCGGTCACTAGAAAGATTTATGGAGCTCTACGTATAGTATGTGTGGAGTTGAGTTAATGAGTTCTCTGCTTTTTGTCTTTTATGTATTGGGGAAAATCAAATGTCACACTAACAGTCAAACGCAAAAGTTAAGGCGGAGAGCCCCTTTTATTAAACGTATCGTTTTGTCTCCAAATATACTGTTTCTATTTTGTTTTTTTTTGTCTTTTTATAGATGTATGATTTCATCATCTTTTTCCTTTTTGACAAACTGTATTATAATGGTACATGTGGAATACAGTGTAATAAGTGGAATTTTTGTATTCCATAGATTTTCTTTTTGGCTGACACCAGTTGCATTTGAGGAATAAGTGGAATATAATTTAATTTTTTTTTACTTTCTTTTTGTTCTTTTCCTACATATTTTGTTGTTTTTTTGTCATTGTGTTATTATTCTTTTTTGGTTACATTTTACATGTATTAAAAGTGTTACACATATCAATTTTATCTTAATAAATTTAAAATATAATATCATATATTCAGTTATAATTGTACACAATAAAATATTTGTTCAATTCCACAATGATTATTTTCTTTAATTAATAGTTAAACAAATAATATATTAAAAATTATTCATTAATTTTTTTTGTTAACAATGGGCCACAACTAGGCTGTCTAATAACCAAATTATTACATAATGTAGGTGGTGGGACTTGATCTCTGGATGTGCAAGTGTGTCTGCCATTTAGTAAACTTATCGCCGGCCACTAGACTAAAGACCACTTGCAAATGATTCATTAATTTAAATTCTCAATTATATATATATATAATATTAATAATGATTCATTTGATAAGTTTTTTATCTTTTTAAATAAGAAATATTTAAATTAAAATATACAATTAACTATAAATAATATTATATATGTATTGTTATATTTCACTTATTTTGGTTTGGATTCGGTTTAGCTTAAGTTTCAAAAAAAAATTTTGGGTATATGCATCTAGCATCAAGGACTCAACCCACTACCAGAAGTAGATTAAATAGAATTCTACGACAGATTTTAATTATGAATTGGATTTTGTCGATCTAATTATTAAAAAAAATCTGACAGATTCCATATTCAGCATAATTCAGCTGTTACCATTTGATTTTATGTAATTCCGCAAGATTCTGCATAAAAAAAATTCTGCCAGATTTCGCATGCAGCACAATTATGCAGTTACTATTTACACCCATAGCTTTGTGATTTTTTCTTCGTAAGGCATTAATTATTGGCTTAAAATTCACACTTTTCAATACAAACGATATTTTGGACTATATGTGTGGAGGTGTATCCGAGATCCTACTTCGGTCTACGGGAAACAGTGGGCAAATATTCTAAGTCTTGAACTCGGCAAGATTATCGAAGTGTCAACTCGGATATCTTCAGTTAACTCGGAATAATTCCTTTTCGGAAGTGCGCTAAGCATGAAGGAAGTCGAACAACACGTCATCAAGCAAAGAAATGAAAATTTTCCTATTCTGACATGGAAAATTTTCGAAAATCTAGCTAAGATCTTCTAAATAAGATCATATCTAAACAATTGTAATATTTTCTTTTTGCAAACTACTTTGTAACCGTCTATATGAGCTATAAATAGAGGAGCAGATCCTTCAAACAAAGGATCGGGTTTTTGACACACACATTAAGCAATATAACTCGACTTGGCAATCTTTTTTTCTATTTAGCAATCAACTTCTTCTCTTTAAGTTCTTAAGAGTTCTTGCCCTTTCTTCCCTCTTTAAATCAGAATTTCGAATTTAGTACATTTGTGCTGACCCGGTTCGAACACTATATGTCAAAATTATATAATTGTATAATATAGATATATATATATATATATATATCGCTACAATAAAAAAATTGTATTACTACGTAATATTTTGTTATACTAACACATATTTCGTCACAATATAAAGATATTGTTACAAACTTGTGATGATTTATAAATAGTTGCAATACAAGTATCACAATTACATATTGGTAACAAAAAGATCACAATATAGTGACGAATAAATTTAATAATAATTTTTCACAAATCGTTACGGAATATAATCACAATACAGTCGTCACAATAGCTCAATTTTTGTAATATATCTATATATATATTTAGGAAAAAGGTCTCTCAAATTTTTTGTAGTGTATATATATATATATATATATATATATTTAAGAAAAAGATCTTTCTTCTTCCTTCTTACTAGGAAAATAAATATTTTGGACACATATTATTGGCAAACAAGCTTTATGAATGTACGAAGGAGACAACCTTCACATTAACATTACAATAGAGTTGGAAAAATGCAAAAGTAGAAAAAACAAAAACAATAAAACACACAAAATAGTGGTAGATGAAATTTTGAAACTTGTGCAACAATGACGCTAAATCTGTGTGGCCGATCTTTTATTAATACTTTATCAGTAGAGACGTCGAAAACATCAATCTCGTTCTCATGTGTTTCCGCATTATGTTTTACCTCAAATTCTACCTGAAATATAACCAGAGAATATTAAATCAACCAAATGGTAAAAAAAAACTAGTGCTCACATAGACGAAGTTTATGAATACAAATTTACGTTTTGTGTGATCATATTCATTATATGATCTTGCTCCATTTCTGACTTCTCTTTCATCGCTATTAACTCTGCTTCTGCAAAGTTATTAGATTGAATTTCCTCTTCATTTGCACTGAGCTTATCA
This sequence comes from Lepidium africanum, assembly GCA_900406405.1. Classification (NCBI taxonomy): domain Eukaryota; kingdom Viridiplantae; phylum Streptophyta; class Magnoliopsida; order Brassicales; family Brassicaceae; genus Lepidium; species Lepidium africanum. The sequence goes on along the minus strand of OVAX01000766.1, from coordinate 8,579 downwards.
TTTTCTTCCTGAGGAAGAGATTGCAAGTGCAACATTGGAAAATAGTTTGGTAGTGACAACATAAACATATAATGAACATTGTGTAGTTTAAGAGTTGCAACATTCATACGCTGTTTATGACTTGTTTATATTGAAAAATTTTTGGTAAATATCTTAAAGAATTAAACCCAGAAAAGAGAAGCAATTTTCTATAACAACATGTAACACGGGTTTTGAGTTCGGATGGTGACATAATGACAAAGCAATAAGAAACCTCTAGTTTTGAATACCTAATTTATTAATAGATTGTGATTTATATATGGAAACTTTCTACAATAATCTCAAGCAAATCTAATTTTTTGGCTAGTAGATATAAATATGTAGAGAATTGGAAAAGGGTTTACTATCAGTAAAAAATTATTTACTTCAGATATTTTATATTATTTACTGTTAACAGGAAAATCTAAATCTCCAAAACTTTTGAATGTAGATCTTTAGGCAAACAGAGGCAGAGTCTTTCCAAAATTATCTATGTTTGTTTATCATTTAAAGGTGAAACATAACAGAAATAATTATTGACTTCATATTTGAACGCATATAATAACATTACTTTTACCTAAATCTTACCTTAATACCTGAGTATATTCTTTCTTCCGGCAAAGTTAAGCCGTTGATGAATTTCTCATTGATATACTCTGATGACACAAACAAGTCCAACAAACCTGTGTCACACACGTACCACAATAATTACGGCTATTTTCAAAGATATCAATCCAAGTATTGATGTCTTTTAAACGTTTTAAAACTAGCGTTAACGCTGGTTTTGAACATACCAGAAGTGTCCATCACATCTATTATTGGACTATCTTGTCTTTCAGCTCCATACATCGTACATAACATAGTAACTCCTGCATCTTCTTTGGAAAAGAAGAGTTTTTCACTTTGGAGGACGACGCTTTCTTCATTCTCGGTGCGTCCTCTAGAGGGAAATTCCTGATCAGCCATATTATAATCACCACCAGTTCCTGCATGCATGCACCCATATATATTGGCAACTATGAACAAAAAAAAAGAGTTCGAAAAGGAAATTGAAGAGAGATAGGACGAAGTTAGTTGGCAGACTTACAATTTGGTACTTACGGGCTTTTCTTATCCGTTTGTGAGTGAATAACAAAAGAAGAGAATGAATGGATGAGTTAATCGACCAAACAATCATATTATTTATATTTAATATATAAGTGTGACAAAAGAAGCATGAATGGACAAGTTAATCGACGAAGCAACCATATCATAATCATATAATTTACGTGGATAAAATGAGACTTTCTCCATCTATAATCACACCTTGTTCATAATGTAATTTTATAATTAGAATATAGTTTAATTACATGATAGTAACAATTCTTTATATATCTATATATGTGTGCAGACTGTATGTGTGTGTGTGGTGTATGTTAATAGATCAGTTTAATTTGACTCTATATATATATATGTGTGTGTGTGTGTTTGTGTGTGTATGTTAATAGATCAGTTCAATCTGATTGTTTGGAATGAGTTTAATATTCAATGAATTAACCAAGAGTATTAACAGAAATTTGTTGGAGTAATATAAAAAACAAAAAGACAACATTTTATGAACAATATCCGAAATGCAGATAAAGTTATTAGGCAGAGAATAATGTATATACAAACAACAATTGGTATTTGTATATGTGCCACTTGAGTTTGTGAAAGTGAGATTAATTTGCATACTTAATTTAGAATGTATAAGTTGAAACGGTAAACGAAACAGAAAGGCCAAGAAGACTTTGAGGATTGACTTTGGTACATTGTAACATGGAACTTTTATGGGAAATACCAATTCCAATAATTCGTGGAATGACTATAAAAAAAAAAGCATTGTTTCTGATAATTGTCATTTTGCCAGTTTACCATGTTGTTAACTATATACTTAGCACGTTATTATTTATGTTGTACGTTTATCTTTTAGTTATTATTGTAAATAATGAGAATCTCCTCTTATTCATCTTCATTCTCTCCGTAATTTATATATATTGAACTTGTTATCCGTACAATCAAAACATTATACTGCTAACTATAATATTATATATATAAACAAAATATTATATTATTAATTTAGAAGGGTAAAACGATAAATAAAAGTTAGATTACATATGATTTATTTGCTATTGTCACATTCTTAATTATCAAACTATCTATGTATATTTCACTAATTCACCCAACTTTTATCCTTTAGATGGCCCTTGCTATTGACTTGTTAAAAAAAAAAACAGTTCGTTTGTATGATTGTATTTAGGTTTTTCTTTCATCTAATCTTTATTAATTTGCATTAAGGCTATACTGATTTACAAGAGCATTTCAAATTATTTACTATTATTTTGAGAATTATATTAGCTTAGTATTCATTACAATATATTTTTATGGTGTTAAATTTAGCTGAAATAAGTGTTTTTGTCAAACAGTTTAATATTTTTTATCAGAGTTTAGTTCTATAGAATCGCATAATCATGAGTGATATTGTTTAGAGATTAGACTGTTTAGATTATAGATCCAATCGTGTAGGTTTAGATACTTCGTGTTAAACCAATTCTGCATGCAATGATAATGTGTCGAGAAGAGTATGTTTACCACATGACTTATGCACAGCATCCTGTATATTAATATTGGCTTGATGAAATTTTTTTGTTAATAATATTGGCTTGAATGCTTGATGAATTTTTTTTGTTAATAATATTGGCTTGATTGCTTAATGAATTTTGTTTTTGTTAATAATATTGGCTTGATGTTACACAATAGTCGATTTAAATTTCTTTTGTCTGCAGTAGTCGACTTGATTAATATAACGTATAGATAGTAATGAAGTTTATAAAGTTGCAACTAAAATATAGAAAATAAAACTATGTTCATAGATGTCGACCTATAAACCAATCAAAATCAATCATATAAGTAACCTAAAATTAATACGTACTTTATTGTATAGATGAGCAAACGTGATAATAACAACAATATTGTCTTTTAAGTTGAGCTAGAAATGCCATCTAACAGAAAACAACCAATTAACAATCTAACATCACCACTACAAGAATACATACATATTACAACGCCTATATTCGTTCATAATTCGTTGCTAATAGGCTTTACAACAAATTTGGGACGAAATGAATTTCGTTGTATCATGATCTCGTAACAGGATATTCATTGTAAATTCGTTAGTAAATTTGCAAGACCAGACATTCATTGTAAATTCGTCGTAAAGGGTGCATCGTAAACGTTTTGTGAATTTTGGGAGGAAAAACAAACATTGTAACTTCGTCGTAAAATAAACAATGTTAATCCATCATAAAATTAACGACGTATTAACGTTGTTAGTTTTACGACGAAGTTACAATACCAATATTATGGACAAATTAGGAATGACCAATTTTACGACGAAATTACAATGCCAATATTAGGGACGAATTAGGGACGGCCAATTTTACAACAAATTGAGAACGACCAATTTTACAACGAATTAGAGATGTTTATTTACATTGAATTAGGGACTAATTCTTCCCAACGAATTGGGAACGAAATCTATTTACGACAAATTAGGGACGAACATGGAAAATTATTTTTTTAAAATAAAATTATAAAATATTTTATGATTTAACTAAAAATTTAGAAAATGTTTTAAATTTAACATTTTGATTTTATAATACTTATAAAATATTTAAAACTTTTTTACAAAAACATTAAAAATACAAATATTTATCGTAAAATTTCGTCAAACAAATCTGCACTACGTGCTTCTTGCTTCTCAGTCACTCTTTGGTTTAAATCGACATCTCTCTCGACTGGGGTCCGAAGCCCGAGGTTTTGACATGTCGTTAATGTCGCTGTAGTGGACACGTCATGTACGCTTACGGGGAACCATAAATAAATCTGCAATAATAAGAAAATCAATCAACTAATAATCTACGATAAAAGGAAAATCTTAATTATATTCCAAAATCTAAATTACATCCTAATTACTAAATTCCATCTATCATAATTCCATAAAATTAGAGAAAATCTAGAGAGAAGTACTTTAGAGAGAGAAAGGGAAGAGAGGAAATGGCAAGGAAAACGAGAATTCTCATGAGATTATACAGAATTCAATTGTGTCGTAAACGCGTTGCTACGTTACAACATCGTTACGACGTTAGACGTTTACAACGCGTTTACGACGAATTGTTCGGTTTTGTAAAACCCGCAAATTATAATTTTGGTTAGTTGAAATTATAAGTTCGGTTTATCGATTTAAGTTCGGTTTGTCGATTTAAGTTCGGTTTGTTGAATTTAAGTTCGCTTTGTCGAATTTAATTTCGGTTTGTCGAATTTAAGTTCAGTATGTCCAATTTAACTTCGGTTTGTTGAAATTAAGTTCGGTTTGGTTGGAATTATAAGTTAGGTTTTATTGAAATTATAAGTTCGGTTCTTCAATCACCTGGTAAAGATACCACCGAGATGATTTCAGAAAATGATGTTACAAATCTTATAATCGACTATATCCTTAACAAGAACCATGACAATCCTTCTAACAAGAAGGAGTTTTTTTTATCGTATTGTGCCGCATATAAGAATTAGAATTTGAACTTATAAGAATTAGAATTTGAACTTATAAGAATTAGAATTTCAAAAAACCGAACTTATAATTTTGACAAACCGAACTTAATCTCAACAAATCGAACATAATTTCGACAAACCGAACATAATTTCGACAAACCGAACTTAATCTCAACAAACCGAACATAATCTCAACAAACCAAACTAAATCTCAACAAACCGAACATAATCTCAACAAACCGAACTTAATCTTAACAAACTGAACTTAATCTCAACAAACCGAACTTAATCTCAACAAACCAAATTTAATCTTAACAAACCGAAATTAATCTCAACAAACCAAATTTAATCTTAACAAACCGAACTTAACGTCAACAAACCGAACTTAAAATTTTGACAAACCGAACTTATAATCTCAACAAAAAAATTAATTATATTCATTGTAAACGTACAACGTCATAACGACGTCGTAAATTAGCTAACGCTTTTACGACAAAACAGTGTTTTGTTATAAATGCATTGCTAATTTACGACGTCATTACGACGTTGTACGTTTACAATGCGTTTACGAAAAAATTAAAATCGTTGTAAACTTACAACGTTATAACGACATTGTAAATTAGCAACACTTTTACAACGAATTATTCGGTTTTAGTGTTAAGGGTTTAGGATTTGGGTTTAGGGTTTGTTACGACAAAATTAAGTTCGGTTTGTTGAAATTAAGTTCGGTTTGTTGAAATTAAGTTCGGTTTATTGAATTAAGTTCGGTTTGTTGAAATTAAGTTCGGTTTGTTAAAATTATAAGTTCGATTTGTTGAAATTCTTAGAAATTAATATGTTTAATCGTATTATTTTTCAAACTTGTTCTTATTAGAATTCGAACTTTATAATAATTAGAATTGTATTATAATTTCAACAAACTGAACTTAATTTCAACAAACCGAACTTATAATTTTAAAAAACCGAACTTAATTTCAACAAACCAAACTTAATTTCAACAAACTAAACTTAATTTCAACAAACCAATCATAATTTCGACAAACCGAACTTAATTTCAACAAACCGAACTTAATGTCAACAAACCAAATTTAACGTCAACAAACCGAACTTAATTTTAACAAACTAAACTTAATTTCAACAAACCGAACTTAATTTCAACAAACCGAACTTAATTTCAACAAACCAAACATAATTTTGACAAACCGAACTTAATTTCAACAAACCGAACTTAATGTCAACAAACCGAACTTAATTCCAACAAACCGAATTTCATGTCAACAAACCGAACTTAATTTTAACAATACTTATTTCACATTTCATCTTTAAATCGTTGTAAAGAGAATTTGTCATAAACAACTTGAAAATTAACAACGTTTTTACAGCGAAAACAAATATTTCGAGATGTTTTTATGACGTATTTTAGATTTGTAAAAAAATCAATTACGTATCGCGAAAATCATGTTTACCAAATTTCTAAATTCGTCTTTAAATCGTTGTAAATAAACTTCGTCGTAAGTGTGTTGCAAATTGGGGACGCGTTTACAACGAATCAGTTCAAACATGTTAATAGGTTGTAAATTCATCGTAAAATACCAACATTTTTACAACGAAGGTTTTTTGTTGTAAATTTACAACACCTTTACAACGAACTTCTGTTTCGTCGTAAAGGTGTTGGCAATACGTCCCTAATTTATGACGTCACTAAAATGTTATAAAACGGCGTTGTTAAATTAGTGTTTTCTTGTAGTGCACTCACTATTTTTTTTTTCTTTTTTGTCAACATTGGACCACAATTGGCCGATCAATTACCCAAGTTCCTGCAAAATACAAGCATTAGGATTCGATCCCTGGACATATAAGTGCACATGCCTTTAGTGAACTTACCGCCTGCCACTAGGCTAAAAGTCACTTGCCACTCACTTTTTGAAAAAAAAAAAGTAATCTGGCAATAATATTGTTTTGGATACGAAATGTTATAGATAACAACACGAAGTTACTACATATGCTGCATAACTATCCGTATTAGTTCATTTTTCTTCATTTTTGGCGGATATTAATAGGGTGAATTGCTAGATTATAGCCAAATTAAGAGTTAATTATTTAAATAGAGCAAATGTTTGAAAATTACTAGAATAGTTTTTTAAATTCTATAAATACCATTTTGCTCTTTTTTGATGAATAAATAAAAACGTAATTACGAAACTGTCATTAATGAAATTTGCCACGTAAGCGGTCCCGCATTGACCAATTCTACTAAACTAAGTGAGTGCTACACGATGGAGTTAATTATATCTTAGTAGAGTTAAAGTATGTATAATAGAGTTGACATGAATTAAAAAGTAATGTATAATAGAGTTAAAGTGTATTCGTAGTAGAGTTAATTTTCCCGCTTTCATCAACTCTACTAAACTAATTGATTCAACGTGATAGAGTTAATCATATCTTGATAGAGTTAAATTGTGTATAATAGGGTTGACATGTATGAAAAAGCAGTGTATAGTTGAGTTAAAGTCTATGCGTAGTAGAGTTTATTTTCCCGATTTTACTAACTCTACTAAACTAATTGAGTCAACGTAATAGAGTTAATCATATCTTGATAGAGTTAAACAGTGTATAATAGAGTTGACATGAGTTAAAAAGTAGTGTATAGTAGACTTTAAAGTGTATTTATACTAGAGTTAATTTTTCCACTTTCATCAACTTTACTAAACTAATTGAGTCAATGTGATAGTGTTAATCATATCTTGATAGAGTTAAACTCTGTATAATAGAGTTGAAATGTATGAAAAAGCAGTGTATAGTAGAGTTAAAGTCTATGCGTAGTAGAGTTTATTTTCTTGCTTTCACTAACTCTACTAAACTAATTGATTCAACGTAATAGAGTTAATCATTTCTTGATAGAGTTAAACTGTGTATAATGGAGTTGACATGAGTTAAAAAGTAGAGTATAATAGAGTTAAAGTGTATTCATCGTAGAGTTAATTTTCCCACTTTCATCAGCTCTACTAAACTAATAAAGTAAATGTAATAGAGTTAATTATATCTTGATAGAGTTAAACTGTGTATAATAGAGTTGAAATGTATGAAAAAGTAGTGTATGGTAGAGTTAAAGTGTATTTATAGTAGAGTTTATTTGCCCGCTTTTACTAACTCTACTAAACTAATTGAGTCAACGTAATAGAGTTAATCATATCTTGATAGAGTTAAACTGTGTATAATAGAGTTGAAATGTATGAAAAAAGCAGTGTATGGTAGAGTTAAAGTGTATTCATAGTAGAGTTTAGTTTCCCGCTTTGACCAACTCTATTAAACTAATTGAGTGCAACGTGTTAGAGTTAATCAAAACTTGGTAGAGTTAAAGTGTGTATAGTAGAGTTAAAGTGTATGAAAAGCAGCGTATAGTAGAGTTAAAGTCTATGCGTAGTAGAGTTTATTTTCCCGCTTTTACTAACTCTACTAAACTAATTGAGTCAACGTGATAGATTTAATCATAACTTGGTAGAGTTAAAGTGTGTATAGTAGAGTTAAAATGTATGAAAAAGTAGTGTATGGTAGAGTTAAAGTTTATT
>OVAX01000765.1:21231-64718 GCA_900406405.1 Lepidium africanum | reverse complement strand
AAACCAACAATGAAGACTACGAAAACCTACAATGAATGATGAACTAAATCGAGAACACATGAGATACAAACCTACAAAGTGAAAGTGTGGATCTGGATTTCCCACAAACCTACAAAAAATAACACACAAACCTACAAAAATGAACTATAAATCTACAACGCTTCAACATTAAACCTATATTGAACGAGAAATGACTCATCGAAGTTCAACAGCAAAACCTACAAAAGGTGTTACAAAAACTTACAAAACACATTCTATAAATCGATGTGAAATGATAACTAAACCTACAATACATGAGAAACTAAAACCTACAAAGGAGAGTTTTAAACCTACATAACTGGACACATAAACATACATAACTAGACACATAAACTTACATCCAGCAAAAAAGTTTTTCGTTTTCCGCGCACTGACGTGAAATTAATCATTAATAGCAGTTTTGTAATTTTTTTTTTGGTTTTTCAAGGAAGCAAAGGTAAAATTGCTTTATTTCACCTCGAAATACTAGATTTAATTATCTCATCTTTTCAGAGTAGATTTGCAATTCACTCAGAAATAAATGTAAACATCAAAATACTATAATATGGAAATTAAGTTTGACGAAAATAGTATCTTACTATGCTTCTTTGACGCCAATACTACAGAGATATTATCTAGTATTTCTAATTTGTCGACTTTTGTATTTTGAGCCTTCTTTTACGACTTCGATTTGGTTTTTGCATTGTTGTGACACAAAAAAAAAAAAAATGGTATTTTGCATTGAACATGAGAGCGATGACAACTACAAGTTGGCGGTATCCCACCAAATTCAACGGCTCTTATAAATTGTCTTCTCCAAACTGTTTTTCAATTTTAAAATTAAGGAAATACAAAAGAAACCAAATTCGTAGAGTTTAACTTACTAATCGGATAAACTGTGAGAACTTTTTGTAAAAAAACTTTCAAAGATCTGAATCAATGGCGGGTGCTAGTGAAGTGCGAAGGATCAAGCTAGGAGGCCAAGGTCTTGGTTGTATGGGCCTTTCTATCTTCGACGGAACTACTAAGTTAGACTCAGATCTCGTCGCTAACGAGTTGCTCCTGGGACAGATTGGAATTTGAGCTTTCACATCGTCGTTCACACTCTGTTGAGATCTCTAGGGTCTGAAGTTTGAAATGCTTGTGGTGGTGATTTATTGTTTGGTTTATGTGATGTAATAATATCCAGGCTTTGAAAGATGGTACGAGTGAGAAGGTGGATGTAATAATATCCAGGCTCTGCCAGCATACTGAGCTGTGTTATGAGCTACAAGCCATGTCATTTTGAAGCTACATTGTTGTCTGTCTGTTTCTGTCTTAAAAGCAACAAGTTTTTAGATAAAATCTCTGTTTAGGACATTCTGCAAACATTACAAAATTGAATTAAGAGAGGTAACAAAACGTAAATACAATGATTTATATCACATCGAGTTTTAAAACATAAAAATGAATAATGAGCTAGTGGATGACAAGTTATCACTGTAACTAGAATTTGTATTACACATAACCAGCCTCTGAAGAGCAAACTCAAATGAACTATCATTATACTGTTTAAGCATCAACAAGGTTACAGCAGAAGGTTTTGGAGTTCCATCAACCTATGCCGTCTCCTATGTTCAATCTACGGCCAAAGCATTTTGTGCAGATTCAGGAGTTGTACCTTGGCCTTAGAGGGCGTGCATTTCATTCTTCTTTTCAATATTACCCGAGAGCACAAGGATTTTACCAATACCGCAAATCTAGTGTTCTGAAGCGGTGTCTGCAGTTGATAAGCATTGCCATGTCATTCAGCGAAGCTTTGCCACGTAGCAGGTACTTGTGCTATTTACTTTAGCATTGGTCAAAATCCGAATCCCCCCATCAGCTTCTCGGCTCTTGCTTCAGGTGGATGCTTGGTGGAACAGTATACGATATCGGCTGTGAGACAGGAAAGCAATCCATTTAACATCAAATATGACCAGCTTCCACGATAAATGCTCAGAGATTAATTAACTAAAGAATATTAATGGTTTCTATATTCACATCTTTTATATCTTAATTTGTTCCATTCCTAGCAATGCGCTGCTAAGGTGTCAACTTCAGTCCCTCGACATGATGCAAGGACAATGTCTTTGTTCAGCATTACAAAAGTATAGATTATATCCAACTCTCAACACTTTTAGGATCAAGGAGCTCTGCTAATTTGTGTCACAAAGAGAACTTTTCAGGATTAGCTATCATAATAAGTTACAGCAAAATCTATTACCTGTATAGTACTCGACAATAAACTGCTTGCAAGATCATCGTGAATCGAAACGGGCAAAGCTGGCATCTGACTCATGATACCAGGCATCTCCTTCATGCTGCAGAAGAAAGTAAGAGTTTAGCATTTAAGCTTTAAACATAGAAAGGAAATACAGATGAGCTGTCTCATTTATGAAAATTGAAATTACTATAGGATACACATACTCAGTTAGAATGGCGCTGATATTATTTCTTGCCTGAGAAAAGAGACTGATGTTATCCTGCAGCTGTATGCACTAAGTCAGGATATCTGTGGGTGATTTAACAATGCAAAATAATAACGAGGAAACCCAACCAAACAGTATCAAATTCTTTTCTAAAGAATAACTGAGCATGTGGGAAATCTGGAATACAATGTTTGATTTCTGACTTTTCTGACTGTTTCTCAATTTCACTCCATCAATCTTCTCACACAACAAGCGACAAAGGATTGCAAAATTAAGATTACCTTGAATGCAGAAAGATTGTAAGAAATTTGACTAAAAGCTTGAGCGTTTTGCTGTAGAAGATCCATCACTGCGTCACTTAAACCTGCGAAGATGAGTGTAACAAAGGTACTTAGCTGAAATTTGATTTCTTTTCTTTACAAGACCAAACAACCCAGTAGAGGAGCAAAGAATAAAAGAGCACTAGACCTTCAGAAGGCATGTGTGTACTGTGGTACATATTGTTCATGACATATAAAGCATTTTGTTGTGGCACATTGGATAGCATGTTCAGTTCTGGGGATGTATCCACCACCTTACCATGAAGAAGAATGGTCTTTAGAACCAAATCCAAAGCACATTGATTTACAGAAGTTCATAAGACCCAGCAAAGAAAGTTTACTTGATATGAAACACATACTAACCCTTCATGAAATGTCATAACAATCATTATAACACCCTATAAATATGCCCACAAGCTCAGATACTGATATTAAAGTTATATCTTCTAATACTTCTGCATAGTTGAATCCACATCATTTGCTGCCCATCAGCCATTGAAAAATCGATCACAAACTTTATTGTCCAGTCATGTGTAACAAACACCGAACGTAATGGCCTTTTTTGTCTTTAGTCAAGAACTAACAAATTATGTTCTCATGAGAAACCCACCAGACAAGTAATTTAGCCAAATATAGTTTAGCTTCTTCATTGAATAATTCCACCGCTAGTACAGGTTTGCTTAAATAAAAGTAATATCTGTGGGCAAATTCCCTTTAATCCTAAAACAGAAATGAGAGGCTGCCTACCTTCATCGATTCATTAACTAGTAATTACGATACAAGAAACGTTCAGTTGGGCAAGCATACCTTCGTATTGCTAATGTTCTTACAGGCATTACTATCTTCTCTTCTTCGTCGTTTCCGCTGTCAAAATAGTGCCCGGCTTAGCCAAGAGAATAATAAAATAGCATAAAGGCATACAAACACTAATTGAAATAAAAGACTGTGTCATATAAAACTCAAGTTCAATATGACAGGACAGAGACATGAAGGAGACGTAATGATAATAAAACATTATATTTCATAAATTCATTTTGTTCTACTTTATTATGCAAACAATTATCATTATGATGTAACCCATGTTGTGAGCAAAAGAATCATTTTAAAAGAACTTCGTCGCCTGTCATAGATAGGAGCTATAACTTCTAATCAAAACTAACATGCCAACGTATTTTGAACTCCAAAAAGTTAGATATTTCTGCCACCACCCATAAAAGCAGTATCTATTTCAGGATAACCACAGATAAAGAAAAAAGCTTTAGGCTTATATCATTTTCCAACAATTCCCTCCACAATCATAGACTCCAAAGCTTATATAAAGGCTGATTCTAGCGTCAGCAATACTTGTCATTTTCTCTTTTTGCTCATCCTTTAGACAATCTTTACGACATGGCAAGGTGACTTTATCAAAGAAATCTCTAGCTTCTTTTTGCAGGACTTTATCTTTATAACAAAGCACACACGCAAAGTTGCATCATCATGGTGATTCCCTCATATATAGCATATGCTTTTTTTAACAGTAGCAGAAATTTCTCTCGGATTCCTAGTTCCATAACAGCCACATACTTTTGAAAAACAGAAATGCTAGGAACTTCTAAGCAATTCTCTAGCTCTAGAAATATCCTTATGAAAAGCTAGAATGGTTTTGACATGACAAATAGCTCATGAACAGCAGAAAGTACGAATACAGCATAAGTAAACTTAACCAAACCATAAGAACATTATGAACTTACCGCCATCCATCTACATCTCAATGCTACATCCCTTACAGTTTTCTCCGGTAGAGTTGCAGCAATCTTTACATACTTTGAAATTTTCGGTTCATCTTGTAATCTACAGAAAAAAAAAAAAAGAAAAAAAAAAAAAAAGANAAAAAAAAAAAAAAAGAAAAAAAAAAAAAAAGAAGACGTCATGTTAAACAAATAGCACTACAACCTGAACAACCTCGGCTATACATTATGTTCCTAGAGAATCATGCATGGAAAATTGACTAATGGTCCCAGTTCCTTAACAATATGCGTTATTTTACGTTTCATGGAAACACAAAGGCGATACTTTTTATTCCAAGGAACAACTTTAATTGTCCACCATGGAGAATATAATGTGCCCACTAGGCACTACCTCTTGTAAAACAATTCCCAATATGAGCTTTAGTTTTTTATATTTTTGTTGTAAAAATTTAATTTTAGACTTGAAAAGCTATGAATGAAGTTCACTTTGCAGATTAAACAAACGGAAAATGGAAAGATCCAAGAAATACCAAAGCGGAAAGGAAGATACCTACTTTGCAAGGCCGTTCTCCAATACATACTGCTCCTGAACAGTCCAGTCCATAATCAAAGCAGCTTCTTGTTTGATTCCAGCCACCGAAGCAGAAGAATCCGGCTCAGCCGGGCGAAACCTGGAGGTAGCGTTTATAGCATTTACACCGTAATTTGCCGGAAAGACAAGACTGGTGGTGCTAGTACTCGGCAAGCAGTGATTCTTGTCCATTGGAATCATCTAATAGAGAGAGTTGTTTACTGTAAACTGATTTGAGCTACGAGAATATAAAGAAGTTAGGGTTTTAGCAATTCAGAAACTGAAAAAAGCATTAGATAAACAAACTCGCCTCGGATTTGGCATCAACGGGAAGACAGAGAGCAATCCGAAAGCTACGTATATCTTCAGTAAGAGCCCTAATCCGCGTCGGTGTTGTTGCAATTAGAGGTGTAACCGACAAGGGGGAACGCTACAAACAGGACGGAAACAGAGCGCCGGGATGCTTCGGTTAAGAGATACGAAGTGAGAAGAAGATCAGAGAGTGGCTACAACAAATTGCGAACTCCAATGGGGAGAAAATCGAGGAAAGAGAGAGAGAAGTGTTTGTTTAAGTAGAAGTAATTGGTTGTTTGTTTAGTTTCACTTGCAGAGCTACTTCACTTTCTTTCTTGTAATTCATTTCTCTTTGCTTTTCTATTTGGCCTCTTTTTCCATGTTTTCTTTTTCTATTTTATGCTCCTTTTCTTTTTTTCTTTGAAAACTAAAACCAACTTAAAAATTAAACACTTGAATTTTTATTAAATCTTCAAAAATCTTATATAGACCAATGAGCTTTAACTTTAGAGACATCAATCTAGGCATCAATATATAGAAATCAATCTAGATGTGGATTGAGATCTTCGCATATCATGTTTAAAATTAGATTCATTTTCTGATTTTAACTAACATCAAAAGGCAAAATATTGTCTTCTATTCTATGAGTAGTGGTGGGCATCAGGACATTTAAGTGGCAGTACATACCAACAAAAGTTTGATTAGCAAAACTATTCTTTTAACAGTAGCATTTAATATTCAATACCCACTAGCTGGATTCCAACTCTTACATAGTAGTTACGGTCTTACCCAACAGTGTTGTTGCATGTTTCTTTTCTCAACTATATTGGCCACTACTGCTTTATATAATTTTAATTCCGGTAAGTGTCACAAACATTAGGGCTTTTGTACTTTATACATTGTTCTTTATGAAGTTTTTCTGGTCTTCGTATGAACATTGCAGGAAACAAACGAAAGGAAAAAGACAAAGAATCTACCAATGAAGCCTAAAGCTTGCACCTTGCATTAGAGGGTGAGCAAAATATGCCCCAATTGTTAAGGCGGTGATTGCAAGATAAGGCAACCGAATAAACTCTTTGTAGTAATCCTCAGGCAAAACTTGGCGTCCTTCCAAAATGGCTGCAAAAGGAATCACACTTGTTCTCTTCTTGATGCTTTCAAAAGCCTCTCCATATCTCTTAGCTAATCTCCTGTCTCCATTCCACGCCCCAAACAGATGGTGTGCAATCAATCCGAGAGAAGCTGATGCAGCTACTGTGCTTCCCATCCAGAGAGTGTGTGCCAAACACCAAACAATTTGTCCAACCATCTGGAAAAGAGAAAAAAAGAAGAAAGAGATGTCAGTAATCAAGTCATCATTATCATAGCCAGAAGATTAAATCTTGGTTCTTGAACATGAAGAAAGAAGAGAACAAACCAAAACCCAAGAAAAAAGCCCATCTTTCTATATATCAAGTGTTTCAAACACAGTATTATAAAGCAGTTGGATTAGAATTTAGAGCTAAGGAGCAAACGCAATAGAAAATGATCAACTATCAATGTAATGGGTATCCTCGAGCAATGGCTATTACCAGCAGATGTCCAGTGGTTCTCATGATTTGTGTCTCATTAACACAGTCACTAATAAACCTCGTTTTGTAAAAAACCAATATTTCCGTATATTTTCTTTTGAAACACAAACAAATGAAGCAAATTATGCTGATGTGCAGGTAAATTAGGGAAATGTTCAATACCTGAGGATGTCGAGTGATTCTCATGATACCGGTCTCCCACAGATGCATCTTCGGTTTGTCAACAGCTGCTACCTCCAGAAGATTGAAGGTTGAAGGATATAGAAAGAAGAAGGATACAAAATTAGCGACCCAAACAGCTTCATGGATTCCGGGAACACCTTGAAGCTGCCATAACTGTGACCCATCATATCTATGGTTTATAAAGTAAACCTGATAAAAAGGAAGAATAAACCACTTAGAGAACTCAAACACGTCCTTTTCGTTAATCCAAAGAAAATTAGCGGAGTAAGAGAGTACTCACAATGGTGCTCATAGCTAAAGGAAGAGAAATTCCAGCAAATAGAACACGAAATGCTCGCTCACCAATGAGTTTCTCTCCTATATCCCTGAGACTAGCTAAACCACTATGTACAGTTGCAAATATGAGGATAAGCATTAACATTGCAACCTGCAAAAGAGTGACTTAAAATATCAAATAACAGAAGAATTTTGGAAAATTGATATTGGTGCTGTTACTGTTTAATTTTCGGATACCTCCGGTGAACCGGAGATGCTAGATACGGCATCGATGTATGATTTTCCGAAACCGGTGGAATTATCGATCCATACAACGTTGAGAATGAAGAGAACAACGCCAAGGACAACTCCGAAATAAACCCAGGAAACAAGCTTCTGTTTCCCCAATTCAAAAGCAGCAGAATCTTCACCGACCAGTAGAGTGGGACTCTCGGCGTCAGAAGAGACGGGTTGGTCTTCCCGGAGAGTGCTACGGACGATAATATTTCGAATTACTGGTGTAGACGAAGAACGTAAGCTGGTCAATTTCCCGAGACGAGGATGAGTTGCGATACGGCGGATTAAAGTGAGGTTAGGACGGCGAGGAGAAGGAGGGAGATAGAGTGAAGGAGCGCTAGAGAGAAGAAGATGATAAACCGCCATTGTCGCTCTTGTTGGTACAAAATCTTTCGAGGAAGACGTAACAAAATGATGTCGTTTTGTTAGATAGCCTTCAAACTTAAAATTATTTTTGTTCAAATTCTCTTCAATCTTATGTAAAGAAGAGACATATCCAAAGGGAAAGGCGAAAAGGAGAGCTTAACCATCATGCAATAAGTGATGGAAGTCATGGTGGTTTTCCATTACAAATGTACACATAAAAACAGATATAGTAAAATAAACTAAAATGTATCAATCAGAAGTCCGATATCAGAAAAACCCTTTCAAGATTTTTATAATTCTATCATTATGCATGACTAAAAGCATGTTTTTAGATAGTTTGAATTTTCAAATTACTCCACAACAAAAATTTTTAAACTTTAGAACAAATATAGGATCCGTTCTACCACCAAATTCACTTGACTTTCTCGGCTCAAAAACAAAAACTTGGCTAGTCTTGCGATCAGTTATCGTGCAATGCTTTGGTCAGGTAAAGCCTGCTGAAGTTCTGTCCCGCCACTCTGCATATCAAGGGATCGACTCATTTAAGTCACTTTGAGAAACTCGAAACGGTTATAAAGAAGTAACACGAGAACATACCCATTGAT
Source organism: Lepidium africanum (assembly GCA_900406405.1). Lineage (NCBI taxonomy): Eukaryota > Viridiplantae > Streptophyta > Magnoliopsida > Brassicales > Brassicaceae > Lepidium > Lepidium africanum. The sequence goes on along the minus strand of OVAX01000765.1, from coordinate 56,058 downwards.
TTGACCACAAAAGTTGGAGACTTGGTTAGTGATAAGGAAACTCTCTAGCCTTGATGGTTCAGGGATAGGCTTAAAAATTGGGTTCGAAAGATCCTCTTCCGGCAAAGGCTCTTCTCCAGCTGCTTTACGGGTCATGTTCTCCGTCCTTCAAACCAAACATCTTAGTTAAGTAGAAGATCAACAAACAAAAAGCAAAAACTGAAGACAGATGTTAAAGGACATTCATCACCTTCAACGAGGGAGTGAAATAAATCAAACCAGAACTAGAACCAAAAGAACCACAGGATTCTACTGGAAAAATAAAGTGACCTACCTTCTCTTCTGGAGCCAGGCTTGCTGTTGAGCTTGCTGACGAGACAGGTTCCGGTAGTAATATTGGAACTGAAATATAGATTAAGATATAGCATTAAAAGAGTTCTGACTTATGAGGATGAGACTTAAACAAGGGCGTAAAATAAGCCACACCTTTTGCTGTTCCATGGATAGATCATCCATGCATTTAATCAAAAACTCCATATTGTTCTCGAGGAAAGGAGTGGTTGAAGAGTGTAGGCGATCATAATCGCCCTAAGAAATAAAAAAGAAAAAACACACAAGTTTTCAATAGTCAACTCTGGATACTGACAGCAAACGAGAATAATTCTTCCGATAATATTATAGTACCTGTGAGACAGGTGCATCAGTCTCCAGTTCAGTCATGAAGGCACTGACAAGTGCGGAGTTTGAGACCTTGATCTGTCAAAGAAATAATCCACATTGAAAGAAAAATAATTTCAGAGGAAATATGATTAGGCTCCAACCTAGTTACTTCAAGAGATAAGCTGGTAAGACTTAAACACATAAGAGGACTAGATACTTACAGGAATTTCCTCAAAAATATCCATCCAGGAGAAATTTTTTTCTCTCAACCTGACAAAGATAGTAATCAAAACATTAGAACTATCCTACGTAGCTCATAAAACCTCAAGATTTAATAGATCAGGATACATACTTCTCGCCTGTAAAGTTTCCACCGCGATACAACTCCATAAAAGAATCAGAAAGTTTTAAAGCCTTCAAAGCTAAGACACCTAGGTCAGCTTTCGAGGGATCATATATGATGCACACACACCTCTTGATATTCTCCTGTAGAAGCCGTAAAAGTATTTTCATAAAGTTCATAATATGATTTTTGCAAGGATTTTGAAATAGATTTTTAGAAAAAGTCTTGGCAGATATTTTCATGGTCCAGTTTACAATCAATTTTTACAAAAGATGCCATAAACCTATTGAACACTAGAGCTGCCATGCTATACACAACTCCGTATTTTGTAAAATTGTAAATGACAACTAAGGCATCCCTCCATTCAAAACAAAAACAAAGCTGAATGAAGCGCTTGAAGAGTACATGGTACGGCAGGATTTTTGAAAAGTACCTGGTAATTCATGAAGGTCTCAATCAGTTCTACAGTCTGATAGGAACCAAGAACTGTAGATTGATACCTGCACAAAAAATCAAGCAAATCTTACATAAATTCACTAAAGAATGTTTAACAAGCGTAATCAAACTGATGAATTGAAGACCTACCACCCAACAGTGTTGTTGTCAACATTAACCTCCCGAAGACATCTCATCATTTCAAGCTGATAATTTGCACCATCCGCTTCAATTTCTTCATCATCATCCCTGACCTGCGCTCATTTAAAATACAGATAGCAGTAGATTAGAGGTATGTCAATCGAAGAGACCTGTTAAATTCGTACAATGCTTGTAAAAAATTCCAGCTTACCGGGAAAGGAAAACAATTAGTAACTTCAAGGACGCTACCAACATCAAGCCCAAGCAGCTGTCCTGTAACAAGGGTCGGTGCAAACTCCTTGCAATGTTTGATTATCTTTAGCACAGCCTAATCACAAAGCATAAAAGATCATGAGCATCACCACTTTCTATCAATGATAATGGGCAAGTTTTCTAAGGACATAAAAGGACTAATGAATTAATGAGACCAATCGCACAGTATAAATCTCCAGGATCAGCCGAATACGAAGAGAAGCCTTAAAATCGTAAAAATCAGTGAACAACGCGAAGAAGTTACCAGTCCTTCGATCTGAACAACTCTGAGCGGAGGAGCCACCACTTCGTCCTTCGATATTGCCTGCAAAAACGACCTAGCCACTGTAGAAATACAGCACGGAAGAAACTCAGTATAACATATAGAGAAATCGTCAAATTGAGCGATGGTAGATTGGGCAAGTGAATAACGGAGAGGAAAACTGTACTGACTGGTTGCCATTGAAACAATATGACGTGGTAGTGAAGCTTTTCCTAAGTTCTCCGCCGTGAAACCCTAACGATGAGATATATTTCTACCGGCGGCGGAGATGAGCTTGCGAAAAAGCCTTTGTCTTTGATAGGGCTTCTTCTCGTGGATCCTTAGTTTTTTTGGTGTAAAAAAAAAAAAGTTTTCTGAACTGAAATTGCAAAACAGTCCTCAATGTTCAGTTCTTACTGAATAACCACTAAACATTTATAGACTATAACAAGGATGGACCCAACCCATGGGCCAATAATGCTGGGTATTGCTTAAAAAGGCTAAGCCCATCATATTCCTTAAAAAATTGATGATATAATATGATGGGCCATTGCATAATCTATAATTTTGGGTTAACAGTAGTAACAGAAACCAACAGGTAAAAACAGTTAGTCAAAGCGTTTGAAATATTTAGATAACAACTAAAAAAACAACAACCAGTCGTGGAGTGAAGAAGAATCCAAAAACCTTTGGAATCTTCCGACCAAAGTCCATCCGATTTTAGGGTTTAATCGAAGTAAAAGAAGACTAATTCAAAGTCGTCTCTTTGATAACAAAACTCTAAACAAAACCTTAAGAAAATCAACCATGTCCTAAATATACGGCACAATTGTAGAGAGTGACCCAACAAAAATAAATCGTATTAAATGTCAGTATAGTCGAAAAGCTCATGATGAAATTGAAGGTCAAAGAGTCAACAATTTTGAACGCCTATTAAATGAGTGCAGTATCTTGGGGGTTGGTATCCTTACTATACATTGGTTAAATTTTTTCTCAGCCTTTACGTGAACTCAATTCAACTAGTAATTCTTTAGTATTACATTTTCATCACGCTTAAGCTAAGCAACTCATAAAATTCTTAAATTAATAACACTTGAACATCCTCGTTTTAGGTTTTGAATTAAGATTGAAGACCAACCATGAATGGTAACAGATCTTTAAATTTTCTTACACTCTATACCCAATTCAAATGTTACTTATATGTTTTATAGTAGAAAATTATAAAATTAAAGTGAAGATTGAACAAGAAAAGAGGTGAAGGAAAAAAGCAGCTCAATAATTGGACGAGGCAAGAAGAAGCAGACACCAATTGGAAATAATTGAAATACAATGTCTCACTTTACTATAAATAATCACTAAATTAAATCAGCCTCTACCACATTGCTTCTGCTCCATACTCACAACTTCAATAGTATAAATTTTCTCAATAGCAGTAACTCCTCGGCCCCAAAACCTATCTGTCTGAATCTTGGGAAAGTAATAATGTTTTTAAAAAAACAATAAAGACAAAAAAAAAATTATTTGCTCCTGCTTCGTCTCTCCTTCATAACACCATTATTAATGATATAATGTGTGCTGTGCAGATACATACTGTATAATACTAATAATATTCATGAATGCATTGAAGGAGGCACAGTGAGTAGTGAGAGAGAGAAGAAGCAAAAAAAAACAAAGGAGTGTTTTGAAGCATGGCTTCACGTGACATCTTCCTCGACCATGAACTTCGAGAAAAGATACTCAGCGAATTGAGTGAGTGAGAGAGAAAACGTCTGAAATCTTTAATACTCCTTCTCTTTGTTCTTACCATACGCAGACGATTTTCTTCCGCCATTAACGACCCTGAGCTTTTACTTTCTTTTTTACTTCTTTCCATTTATTGCTTCAATCGAGATGCTTTAGCAAATGGGGCAGATCTGGAAAGTGACTTCTGATGGAAAGTTCTTCGGTTGTTAGAGATTTATGGGAAGCTTTTTTATGGAATGTCGATTTTGAACTGTATTAATCATTTCTGATTCCTTTTCAGAGCTGAGGATTAGTCATGCTTTGATTTGATTGATTCATCAACAATGCTCACATCATCTTCTTGGTCGAATACAATGTTGGTAGTCTTTGCGTTAACAGTATTCTTCTGTTTGTTTTCTCCGGCAAGATCTAGCGACGTCGAAGCTTTACTGAGCTTGAAATCCTCAATCGATTCATCTAATTCGATTTCATGGCAAGGAACAGATCCTTGCAACTGGGAAGGTGTTAAAGAATGTTTGAATGGAAGAGTCTCGAAGCTTGTTCTCGAGTATTTGAATCTCACTGGCTCACTCGACGCAAAGAGTTTGAACCAATTGGATCAACTTAGGGTTCTTAGTTTCAAAGCCAACTCCCTCTCCGGTTCAATCCCTAACCTTTCCGGCTTAGTCAACCTCAAGTCGGTTTTTCTCAATGATAACAATTTCTCCGGCAAGTTCCCGGAGTCTCTCACGTCTCTTCACCGATTGAAAACCATTGTCCTCGCCGGGAATTCGATATCCGGCCCACTTCCTAATTCGCTGCTTCGTCTCTCTCGCCTTTACACGCTTAATGTTCAGGACAATCTCTTCACCGGTTCAATCCCGCCTCTTAACCAGACGAATCTCAGATTCTTCAATGTCTCCAATAATCAGCTCTCTGGCCAAATCCCGAAGACCCGAGCTCTGAAACAGTTCGACGAGTCCTCGTTTAAAGGAAATGTCGCTCTATGCGGCGATCAGATCCAAAGACCATGCGGAATCTCACCGGCGCCGTCGGCGAAACCAACACCTATACCTAAGTCGAAGAACAACAAAGCGAAGCTAATCGGAATCATCGCCGGAAGCGCCATCGGCGGAGTTTTGCTTCTAATCTTCCTTCTGACGCTGCTCATCGTTTGCTGGCGGCGGAAGCCACGGAGCAATGCACCGAGGGAAGATAAAAAAGGCAAAGGAATAGCGGAAGCAGAAGGGGCAACATCTGCAGAGACAGAGACAGTGAGAGACATTGAGAGGAAAGACAGAGGATTCTCATGGGAAAGAGGCGAAGAAGGAGCTGTGGGAACTCTGGTTTTTCTTGGAACCAGCGATTCAGGCGAGACGGTGGTAAGATATACCATGGAAGATCTGCTTAAAGCTTCGGCAGAAACACTGGGAAGAGGAACGTTAGGGAGCACGTACAAAGCTGTGATGGAGTCTGGGTTCATCGTTACTGTGAAGAGACTCAAGAACGCGAGGTATCCTCGCATGGAGGAATTTAAAAGACATGTTGAGATCCTTGGACAGCTTAAACACCCAAATCTGGTGCCTCTCAGGGCCTATTTTCAGGCCAAAGAAGAACGCTTGCTTGTTTACGATTACTTCCCCAATGGCAGTCTCTTCACCCTTATCCACGGTAAGTATCTAATGGCTACGCACCATTCTCTTAAGGTTTCTGCTTAATAAGAGAGCAGAGATTCGATGGTTTAGATAGGAAACGTGGATACATTCTCCAGCTTCATCGTGCTAATATGTGTGTGTGTTTGTTTGTAGGAACTAGGACTTCTGGAAGTGGGAAGCCTCTTCACTGGACTTCATGCCTGAAAATAGCTGAGGACTTGGCCTCAGCTTTGCTCTACATTCATCAGAATCCTGGCCTAACTCATGGGAACTTGAAATCATCCAATGTCTTGTTAGGTCCTGATTTCGAGTCTTGCCTCACAGATTATGGCCTCAGCACTCTCCATGACCCTGACTCGGTTGAAGAAACAAGCGCAGTCTCTCTCTTTTACAAAGCTCCAGAGTGCAGAGACCCAAGGAAAGCGTCTACACAGCCCGCTGATGTTTTTAGCTTTGGGGTCCTTCTTCTTGAGCTTTTAACTGGTAGAACACCATTCCAGGACCTTGTTCAAGAATATGGATCAGATATCTCAAGATGGGTGCGTGCAGTGAGAGAGGAAGAGACTGAATCAGGTGAGGAACCAACTTCTTCAGGCAACGAAGCATCAGAGGAGAAACTTCAGGCACTTTTAAGCATAGCAACCGTTTGCGTGACTATTCAACCTGAAAACCGGCCGGTGATGAGAGAGGTGTTAAAGATGGTGAGGGATGCAAGGGCAGAAGCACCGTTCTCGTCTAACAGTAGCGAACATTCACCTGGGAGATGGTCAGATACCGTTCAGAGCTTGCCAAGGGATGATCAAGTGAGCATTTAGAAAAAAATGGTTGGGTCTTCTTCTTTGTTTTCCTAGAATGACACGTGTGATTCTTGAAGTAGGGTTCATAGTGTAAAGCTTCTTTTCTTCTTTTGTAACGTCATTTTGATTCATCGAACTCGTAGGACTTTCATAAGATCTTGATGAATTGGTAGAATTTGAGATGAAGGGGCATTCGGTATTTGGAGAAGGAAAAAATCTGTTTTAGTCTTGCTCTTTCTTTTAAGTTATACACGATGACATGCAATAGCTTCGGGTCCCATGTAATACAACTTTAAAGAGGAAAAGAAATCAGGTTGAGTATAGGAACAAGCCCAACTCGATATTGACATGACAAGTAACTAATGTTAGTAAGACCCTGTCTTGCCCCTTCGTATTCTGCCGCAATCCGCAACTACTCGATTTCAAAGGAATTGGCATGATGACCACAAAAAATAACTATGCGGAAATGTGATATCGAACAAGCGTAAGCTCAGTGTCTGATATCTATCTCTTGTGCTAGTAGCCTTTGTTTCCTCGAATCCTGGCTCTCATGTCTACCTAGAGAAAATACAATACAACGGCCAATTAGTCCAAGAGATTCTAACCTATACCAACATCAAATTTGAGAATCAATATTCTAAGCTCCAAAGTGTTTCCTCTCAAGGTTAACGTAACAAGAGTACACAAGCATGCTTAATCTTATTCTTTGGCATTTAATTCCCATCTTTGAAATATCATGCATGTTTCCCAAGTGAAGAACAAAATGATACTCTTTAAGTAGTGAGAGCATAACATACCTGTCCTCTTTTACAATTGAAGTAGGTTTCCCTTAGGCCAACACACTCACTTGGTATACATGGGCTTTTTTCACCAATGCACTCCCTAATAGACCGTTTCTCGCCCTACAAAGACATAAAAATGAAGTCGTAAATACACTTAATGACCAAAGAAAAACAGTCTCTCCAAATATTGAGCATATTCTATATAGTACCTTTACACAAATCGATTCACTAAGACATTTCACTAGCTCTTCAGCAAGACCCTTACAAGACTTCGCCATTTCAACTGTTCCAACGCAAAAAGGTAACCAATACATCAGCGCATGTTTCTAACAAAAAAGTTTTTCATATAAACTTTGATGCTTAAACCGCAGAGCCTCAAAGATTAATTGTGAAGATACAACAATGAATGAGCTCTACTGCAACACTCAACTAATACAAAACATGGCATGATCAACTTTCAAGCTATAAGAACCTAAGCAAAGATGAAAAACCTGTATATCTGAAACTTTGACAAAACACAATAAGAACCTAAGCAAAGATTAAAAACATGATATCCTGAAAATTGATCACATTTAAACTGAAACAAAGACAAGAAATAAATCATTCGGTTCCTCTACACAATGACCCATTTATATGCAGTGAATCCCACATTGTGTGCAGAATAATAACTCCACAGAGTTGAATAAGCAAAAACCACAGTAGAAATCAGAAGCAATCACAACGAAACAGAACAAGAATTATAAGAATTCAAAGCACCAGCTCTTATTCATACCTTGTATATTCAGGAGTTGTGTTCCGGAGCTTTGGGAGTGGCCTCTTTGTTGTTTCCACTAGCGATGCCTATATAAATGACAAAGTCTTAACATTCGTTATACTGTATACGTATTGTTACGTATTGGATTCAAACAAAGAAAGACCAAAATCATTAGAGACATCAAAGCAAATAAATCTTTTGTTAATATTATCATCTATCTAAGTAAGTTGTTTCAGGAATCAGATGATGAAACTGGAGAGAGAGAGTCTTTAACATCTACAGATAACGCCACGTTTCTCCATGTCTATTTTTTTCTTTTGTATCAGACTGTACCCTCTCACCTTTTCTTTTTGTTTGTGAAGAGAGTAAATAATCACCCAGATATAATTTATCGATTCGTACGAATTATATATTTTATAAGAAACTGAAAGAGAGAGGTCGTAAAACACAGAATTGTTTTGACTTTTGAGATCCTGGAAAGGAGAACAAGTTCCAAGTGAGTAGTACATTCTTTGCTAATAATAAGAGATGCCCACATCAACCAAATCTTGTAGCAAAAACATTACATAAATCTTAGTTTTCCTAGTCCAAAATCTGACCTTCCTAGCAACTCAAAAAAGCAATTTGTGAACTATAGGTCGTAATTTCAAATCATCTATCTAGCTAGATAAACCTTATTTATCCTAATCATACATGAATATACGTAAGAGATAATATATGAATACTAAAATATTAGCCAATACAACATACGTGAGACTTGTTGTTAGCAAGAGCCAATATAAGACAACTTAACTATGATTTCAATAACTGGTTTCAACAAATATATGATTTAGCAAGCTTACCTTTCGTAGTTCTGAGCCTCACAATATTCCTTGACGTTTAACACAACACAACTCTTTGACTCTCTTCGCACCAACACTGCATAAAAACAAATCAAGATAATGGTGAGGCACCAACACTGCCACAAAACTTCAACATCAACTACTAAAGCGAGAGAAATAGAACATATCTTGAGCTACCACTAAAGTCTACAGTTCCTGTGTGTCTGGTCGGGTCCCTGAAACGCTTTTGAGAAGCTTACTAATAGAAACACAGACAATGATGATCCAAATCTTTAAGCAGGTGTTATATAAAGCTCACCGTTAGTAGTTCTGAGCCTCACTCTTTGACTCATGTCAATGTATGTTCCAAAAGACTCATGTAAAAACTCATCATCAAGTTGTTTTGTCAACATATGTTACAAATTGTTAATTTATCTAACAACGTTCTAACCAAATCTAATCCCTAAATTATCCAAAATAACACATTAAATACCAAAAGACCTAACATTTCGAATTTAGTCAATCAAAAGCTTAGATAAAGCTTAGAGATGCACAAGAAAGAAGATAACCCACGAAGCCAAATCGATCATAAAACACAGAGCAAAACCAATTAGCCTAGCAAGTATAATCAAACCATCTATGAAACCATTGCAGAAGATAGAACAAACCTTCTTGTTAGCCAAGCGTCTGTAATCTTTAATGGAATCGAAACTCTAAACAGAGAGAAAAGAGAAAGGGCGAGAGGACTGGAATCGGAAGAGAAAGAGGCGAGATCACTTTGCGTTTTGTTTTTGCAAGGATATTTTAGTCTTTTTCCAATTTTCACATCTAAAATTATTGTAGCTACATAGGTGATTGTTTTAAGAAAAAAAAAACTCTTAAAATTGTAAGTCCAATTAACTAGAGAATTGTGATTTTTCTCTAAACAACTCTATTGGTGTGAGATGATTATTTTGCAGAGCATTCTGCATTCTTTTGTGAATGATCTCCATCATTTTTTTTATAGACTTAATCTCATTCTCAGCCTTCTCCATCTTTCTTGTCCTTGATTCTTTCTTCATTCTTTTCTCCAAATCCTGATTCCTCTTTTCCTCATCTTTTGCCTATAATTAAATTACAGAAAACTCTAAATCAAAACTAGTATTTCTCTAAACCAAATTAAGCTTCTGTTATCAAATCCGGTTATATCTGGATTTCACTGCGTAAGTCGTTGGTAGAAGATGATGAATTCCATAGAGTGGCCTCCGGAGGAGCATTAGCAAACACTTTTTTGATTTTACATTACCAAACACTTGATTTCTCTTATATTCAAGTTCCTTTAGAGCACTCAATTTGGGGTTTCACATTAAGTATTATACTAATAAAATAATAAAATATTAAATTTTGTTGTGATACTTTGGGGTGATTCTCTCATTTGAGACACTATAGGTTCTTGGTGAAAAACTACAAAAGTTGACACATGTTAGTATTTGGTTTGTTGAAATTTTGTGAAATAATTATAGTTTATTATTGTAAATAAATAGCTTACATGTTATAATTTGAAATTTGAATTTATTAAGAAATCAGAAAATAAAATTAGCTATTTATCAAGTTCTATTATTCATAAGTTTTTCAAAAAAAGGTTATTGAATTTTATTACTAATTTTAGTTAGAATACAAGAAATATGTTTCATTATGGTTATAAATATTATTTATATTTTATGATGTTTTAAGTTTGATGTGTTATAAATTATAAGTTATGTAATATTTAAAATATTATTTGTGTAATAATATTATTTCTCTAAATTATTTATAATGTTTTATATAATTAATATTATTTTCAATTATTTAAAAATATTAGTCGATAATTTCTAATTTTAAACAAAATTACTAAATTTTAGAATTAAATTTTTTTAAAAATTATTGTAAAGTATATTAATATTATATTTGTATGATACTTATGTGGGTATACACCAATAGAAACAAAAAATAGAGATATTCTTGTAAATCTTTCAAAATAAAAAAATATTAAAATTATTAATATTAAAATAGTGTAATACTCATATGATATTACAACAATAAGGATGCTCTTAGCTCTCTCTTACATATTTCTCCATCGGTTGATTTGTAATCTCCATTCAACTCTGGTAACTAACCGCCATGTAACCCTCTAGAGAGCGACGAAATATAGCACCGAAGAATTACAATTGAAAGTTTTAAATCATCATTGGGAGATGAAGGATTACTTCAACAATCAACAATTAGCTTCGAAGAAAGAGTTTGTCCAGCCAAAGACATAATAAATTCGACCAAAAAAGCCAGAAAAGAAAAGCTTGACTGAGAAGATCTCAGACTTATTCTTCGGATAAACCAAAAACTATTGTTCGGACTTGCTGAAAGCCTATTACACGTTGAAAGATATGATAAAGCTCTCTAAAAGATCTAGTTGTGTGAAGAGAGCAAGTTTCCATCACCAAAAAAAAGGCTGAGAGAAAATATTTTCTCTAGGAAGAAAGAGAGAAATGCTTTTTTTAAGTGAATAGTTTATTTACTCTTTTTTTTGTCAATAAGAGTTTATTTACTTATTTTACAAATCAAAAGGATATTTTCTTTAATTAGTTATATATTACTGTAGAGCGAAACTTAACCCAATCGTGATTCAAGCTTGGGAGAGGTGACCGGGAGGCTCCATCAACTCCGGCGTGTCGTCACCTCTCTCCACCATTCCCTTGTGTATGTTTTTCCGTTTTAGTTTCACGAAATGAAGAAAGTAATTCCATATATGGCCATGAAGAGGTGTGTCTTTGCTGGGTTTGTCGATTCTCTGGATGTAGTGAATATTCGCGTGTTGCTTGTCTTCTCATTGGAGTTGCGATTTCGAAGAAGCTTGGTCCATATGGAGGTGCTCAAGTTTCCTAGATTCTTCGATGGGAGTTCTTTGAAGTGTCGCCATGAGTCCAGAGCATCTCGGCCGTGTGGCTTTCGATTTTCGTCGTGATTCATCTATGTTATGTTGCCGACCTTATTTTCTCACCAGTTATCTCTTTTTTTTCTCTGGTTTGGTTTTTTTTTTTTTTTTTGCCTAGTTTAATATTCAATTGGCTAAATTAGGCTTTCTGGCTTTGCTTAAGTTTGGAATCAATTTAAGATTAGTTAGTTAGGGTTAGTTAGGGTCTCATATATTCTTTTCTGAATTATTCGTTTGGTTACATATTCGGTTTGATCTAAGACTGTGTTATCCCAGGCATGGTTATACCGTGTTGAGGTCGTTTCACTCCATGTCTGTACTCTTTGACCTGATCGAGGTTGAGTATTTTCCTTGTCAACCGGTCAATTATGATTTCTACTTTGACTCTTCCATAAAATTTGTGGGTTATCTTATTGTCAGTGTTGGATCCTAGCTCTTCATCTATGAGGTACTTTTATTTGGAACGGGAGGCTTCGTCACCAACTCTGGTTATGTTTGGCCTTATAGTGACTTTGATCAGCAGTTCGGGTTACCATCTGAGTTCTCTTCTAGATTTGTTCAACATAATTCTTTCTTTGTGTTTTATTAGCTGTTTTTTTTTTGTCACTAGTTTCCAGAGATATTTATTTATTCTATCAGCTTTAGTAGTTCATTAAAGTACCTTACCTTATATTCCAATGTTGTTAACTACTTTTGGTTTTAATAAATAATTGGTGACAAAAAAAAGTTATATACCAGTCAAATTGTCATATTACTGTAGGTATGACTCATATCGTATGAGTTATTGTGTGTTCAACAATGGTTAATTGAGCCACTATACATGAGTTGTTTGATATTCTAGATCGCTATCACATATTTTCATTATTCTCATATATACCCTTCATGATATATTTATTAAAAACAATATTATGGGTGTGAATGCGGAATCTGGTGGAATTTATTTTTTATTTTTTATGTGTACTCTTGCGGAAATACTTAAAATCAAATGGTGACACCTGAATCCTATTGAATGTGAAATTTGACAGAATTTTTTTTAATAATTAGATTGACAAAGTCTAATTCATAACCAAAATTTCCATAGAACTCCATATCATCTACCTCTTGTAATGGGTTGAACCCTTGATATTAGATTCATGTACAAAAAAAAATTGTAATTCGAGCTAAACTAAGTCTGAACCAAAATAAGTGAAATATAGCAATACATGTACAATATTATTCATAGTTAATTTTTTAAAAAGATATAAAAAACTAATCGAGAGAATCATTATTAATATTTAAAACATATATACAAATTAAGAATCTAAACTAATGAATCATCTTTTAATATGTTTATTATTTATATATTAATTAAAGAATGTAATCATTGTAGAATTGAAAAAATATTTAGATTTATTCAACTGGTAATTGAGGAAAAAATTAGTTGAGGAATTGTGCAATTCTACATTTTCTTCGGTAAACATAAACCAAATCCAAAATCTAATTTATATATATATATATAATACCTAATATACAAGTATATATCTAACCATTATTATTCGTATATGAATAAGGTTTTTATTAAATTATTAAATATTATTTACATAATTGTAGTTCTCTACATTAAAAAAAAAGAAATAAAGAAAAAAAATTGATGATGACAAAAAACAATACATATGTAAATAAGTCACTAGAAATAAGAAAAAGACAAAAGAGTAAAAGAGAAAATAATTAAAAATTTTAAAACAAAAAAGGTAAATGTATTCCTCAACAATAACTTTGCAAGATCAATTGGTGAAAAATTAATTATGAAATTGAAAAATTGACAAATTCCACATCATTCTATAAAGTAAGATGTTACTAGTTAAGCCTATGGATCATTTATTTTGTTTAATTTTATGGACTTTCATGGTGTCCCAATGTAACTATTGTAGGGTGTTTCGAACAACTGAATTTTTTGTGTTAACTTATATATTAAATTAATTTCAAAAGCCAAGAATCAGGCATAGATACAAAAGTACAAGATTTGATTAAATTACGAACACTAAGAGCTAACTAATCCACTTTCCTATTTATGCTTCTGGGGATCTTGTGAAGAGAGTAACTGGAGAAGAATCCTCTGAGTCTGTCAAATTCCTCCATGTACTGCGGGAAAGCTGGCCACTCTTCAGGGTTTGTCACCATCTTCAAAATTTATGCACAATCAGTAGTACACTAAACTTCTGAAATCCCTAGAGCTAGAAGTGACTCCATAGCCCATATGACCGCTTCAAATTTTGTGTGTAACAACGGTAAGTCTCTGAAAACACCTTTAGCTACCATATGTGCAGCTTCAATCGAATATGTAAAACAATATCATCCAAACCTAGAAATATACTCTGAATCTTTCCAAGATCCATCTACAAAACACTGGTATCCTGTGAAACTCGGATCTCTTATCAAGGGTCTTGATACTACATCCCAAGGATCAATTGAGGCACCTTGATTAAGCGTGCTCACCTTACTTAATTCCTCTCTAGATTGGGCTTTGAACCATTCATCTGCTTCTACCTCCGCAGTCTGAAGGATTTTTCTTGGATCGTGATCTTTATTTGAGAAAAACTTCTCATTCCTGGCTTTCCAAATATTCCAGATGATCCAAGGATAACTCCTAAATTCGTCTAGGTCTGACAATCTCCAAAAAAGGTAATCCAGATTACTGAATATTGAAGAGCTAGGGAAGACACCCAATTCTGAAGGGACATTAGACAAAACCCAAGTTTGAAGGGAAGGAGAAAACTCAAAAATGGTTTACAGTTTCTACCTTTGCTCCACAACGTGAACATCTCGAATCACATCTGATTTCTCTATTTTTTTAATTTTCTCAAACCGGGAGGCAACCTGAAACTGCTGCCACAAGAAATGCTTAATCTTAAGGGGGACATTCTACTTTTCATCCGTGTGCTTGTAAATCATTAATTGTTGGGCCAAATCTGACTTCCTCCTCATTACCATGTATTGTTTTGACCATATAGCCCAACTTGACAGTATATATTATTTATTAATCTTATAGAAATTTATTCATTTATTAATCTTATAGAAATTTATTTGATATGTATATAGACGTTAAAATAAATCCAATGACTATAGAATTCTGATTTTTTTCTCAACAACTCTTTTGGTGTGAAATGATTTTCAAAGCTTCTGGATTCTTTTGCGAATGATCTCCATCATTCTTTTCGTAGACTTGACCTCATTCTTAGCCTTCTTTATATGTCTTTCCATTAACTCTATCTTCTCCCTTCTCTCCAAAGCGATTTTCCTCTTTTCTTTTCCATATATTGCCTCCATATCCTATAAATACAGAGAAAGATCTACATCATAATTAGTCTTTCTCTAAATAGGATTAATCTTCGGTTATTTAATCCAGTTATACCTGGATACGGGTGCGTAATTCCTTGATATAAGGTAATGAATTCCATAGAGTGGCTTTGCGAGGAGCATTAGCAAACACTTTATCTTTCTCACATTCAAGTTCCTTTATTTTTCTTATACATGTTTCTCCATCGACAGTTTTTGTGCCATTCAAATATGGCCATCCTAACAAACATCCTAACTCGTATATCTACGCAATATATAGAAATAATCTGATTAGAGAAAACATCGAACAAGGTAAAATAAAACCACGTGAAAATTAGTCAATCACAACAACAAAAATAATTCATATATATGGGAATTCTAATACATTGAAAATCATTTTATTTTACATAACATATAAAGTTTTACACTTTACTTGTTTTTCAATCTGTTCTTCAGCCGTAAGCTCAAAATCTATATCTTTATTTGGATTCAACATCCTAAGAAGGCGCCTCTCCCCATTCATGCAATGTTCCTTGTGTAGCGTTTGATGGTTTAGATTCTGTAACATATTTTAAATAAAATTAATGTTTGTATAACATTCTGCTAGCTATTAATAAAAAGAATATTCACTGCAGATCAAACCAAGAATATGTGAAAAGGTAATAGGAAATTCTAACATGAATATTAATTTCTCTTTGCCCAAACCAAAATGATATAACAGTCTTCTTGTCACGGTAGGCTTTATTGGCAAATGTTAATTTGTCTAAAGCCATTTTATCAGATCGTTCCATTGGAAAAGCAATCACACGCCGGTCTTGCCAGATCAATTTTTGTCTCATACAAACACTCACAAGCTTAGTTCATTTGTTCCACAATAATCTATATATATCAATAAATATTTATAGAGAGACAAAGTGATAAAGATTTAACTATACGCAACAAAGAGACACCATTTTATGTTTGAGTTCAATTTCGAGTTGAAGCATTTGTTGTTGCATCTCTTCTACAATCTTCTCATTCTCTTCTATAGACATCACATAGTGGTGTTGATTCCTTTTAGGTCCAACAAGATCTTCATCTCTAATTACATTGCGATTCATTTTCTTTGACACCTCCATTGATATCACCTTGATTTTGGAAAAAGGTTTACAAACTGAAAGAAAGTTGCTTGAGTTTTTAAATGCAGAGTGTTGGGACTTTCATGTTTCTATATACTATTTAAATACTCTCTTTATTGTTTTGCACTCCAAGAAAGTTGACCGTTTTTCTATTATCATAGTTTAAAACATACTCCCTCTATTTCACTTTACTTGATGTTTTAGGAATTTTTTTTTGTTTCATATTAGTTGATGTTTTAGGATTTCTATACAAAATTTATTGTCTTTTTAGTGTTTTCGACCCTTTGAATTCTGCAGATTGATTTGTGATTGGTTAGATTATTTTGAAATTTGTGATAAAATATGTTTTATTTAGATTAAATACAACATTTAATGATTTCATAAACTGTATGAAAAACCTAAAAGATCAAATATAATGAAATGCAGGGAGTACTTAATAGTATTTGGTAATAGTCTTAATTATGATCACAACTCATAAAAATACATTAAGCCTATCCGGTAACAGATTAATAAGTGAAATTTTTTTTATTCCATTACCCTTTTTTTACATTGTTACCAGTTGGGTTTGTCGAATTAAGTTGTGGAATTTGAGTAAATACTTACATATTCACGTCATTTAATCGTGACAACAAAAATTTTCTCTCGGGCCCGCAAATCTAGGCAGTTTACAGATAACTATTTTTTACTATTTCTGGAGTCTTTTTTCAAAGTAAGAAAACAACTACCTTAAACCTAACAGGTTTTGTTCCCTTTAAGGAAACATTTTCAGATCTGTTGGTTTTCAAGGCATAGTGCCTCCGCCATGGACCTCCATGACAAATTCTCACCTTGTGTGAAGTTTCTAACTTATGATTCTCTCATTTGTAGATTTATTCTCACCATTTTGGTGAAGCTCATACTTGCTTGATTTAAGCTAGTTGGAAGAATACTAAAACAACTCTCAGACTTTCTTGTCCAACTTCTTGTTTAACCAGAGAAGAAACTTGAACTATGGTGAATTAGTTCTCAGCATCGCAGAAAGGGAAGGCAATAGTAACTGAACAAAACTCCAAACATATCTCTCACATTCGGATACCAGAGTTTGACAACTCCCAGCTGATGCAGACTCACAATCGGACACTAGTAGGCAGAGTAACTAACCCTCGCCAGCAACGAGTGAGCTCACTCATCCCTTTTATTTGTGCGCATTGGGGGACTAAGGAACGAGTAAGTGGAGCAGACCTAAACCAAGGTATCTTCCATTTCAAATTTTTGAATGAGGAAGATCTAAACCAAGTCCTCAACAACAGACATTACCACTTCCCTAGATGGATGTCAATAATCTAGAAATGGAAAGTTACATCAGAAAGCTCTTTCCCTTCCTTGGTACCATTCTGGATAAGAGTTCAGGGAGTTCCACTTCACCTGTGGTTCGACACCATCCTACCCTTTATTGGCAACGATATTGGTAGTTATATACAGGGAGAATTCACGAACTCTGGAGGAAGAATGAAGGTGTTAATAAATGGCTTAAAGCCATTAGTCTTGACATCGCTGCTAGAATTTGCAAATGGCGAAACTGTACAAGCCCACCTCGTTTATGAAAAGTTAGGCAAACACTGCTTTACCTGCTTTATGTTGGACCATGAAGAAAAGGATTGTCCACTGAAAAAGGGAATGGATCTACCAATGCCACCTCCACCATTCCCTAGAGGGACGTCCTTAACTCTCAAAAACAGTACCTCCTTGAGGACAAACCTGTAAGCTCCAACAAGATCACTTTAAGCAAAAGATTCATGTGAATATGTGATAAGATGACAAGATATGAGCCGAGAGCCAGAATCCCAACTCAACCGCAGAACATCTGAACATATCTCTGAGTCACACACACTATCAAACAAGTTATAATCATATAATGGAGGAAGGAGATACGCTCCAAACTACAAGAAAAACTCGAAGAGAGACAATTCAGAAACCTCGAGACCAATATGGAGAGAAGTATCTAGGCAAGAAAACAGAGCAAGGTCTCCACAATACAGCCATGTTACTGCAAATACTACATCTTTAGCACTTGGGGCTCCGCTAGCTGGGGGAAAAGAAATAACCAAGCTGAATCAAGTAATCATGTGAAATCCAAATCTCATGCATAAGAGGAATTCGGAATGTAATGGAACAATATTCCTCTAGGGCTGACCCAAATGAAAATGCTGTCAGAATGGAAACATATCGCCAAGCAAAGGCATCTGGTAGACTTGAAAAATCAGCCAGTAGGATGGTTAATATGGCTCTAGAAAGATCGGAGACTGAGTCTCCAAGCAAACAACTAGCTCCACCAAATCCACAAATCATCGAGAGGCTTGATCTACAACATGACAATAGAGTTTCTGTCATTGAAAGACTAAATTTTCAAAGAGGACAGAGTCCATGTATCTGAACGCCTCAAGTTTCAACAGAAAATGAGAGTACCTGTCCTTGAAAGGCTAGAGTTTCAAACTGAGGAGAGGGTACATGTAACCGACATACTTGTTTATCAGCTAGAAGCACCAACAAGTAAAACCTCAGGGAAACAACAAGCTCTCAAGAGGAAGCAGGAGAAAGTCCCAACTATGAGAAAAACCATGAAGAGCCTTTCCTTGCTCCCTTGGGCAAACTCACGAAAATGAGTTTGTTTTCCCTGAGGTTTCCAGCTACATGACCTTCAATAACTAGAACCCCACTGGCTTCTGTGATGGACCAGACAACAAGAATGAATACTTCATTAGCTGCTCATGATTCCTCAAGCCATGTCCCGCAGATTCAATTGATACCTGCAGTCACAAAGAAAAAAGTGGATTTTTAAAACCCACCAGATCATGTTCCTTAAAGATAGTGAGCTGGAACTGTCAAGGTTTAGGAAACCCCTTGATAGTTCGATGTCTAAAGGACATACAGTCCCGTATATCCCCTAACATAGTTTTCCTGATGGAGAAAAAGAATCCAGAAACATTTGTGCTTAACAAAACCCAATCACTGGGATATTCTAAACACAAAGTAATTGACCCTCAAGGACATTGAGCAAGAGGTTTACTTTTGTTATGGAGAGAGGAAATCTCACTTGTGGTGACTGCTGAGTCCACAAACCATATTGACACCAAGATAAAATATGAAAGGAAGTCCTTCTACGCGTCGTTTATCTATGGAGATACTGATAAAAGCAAACGAAAGGAATTCTTGAATCACCCGATAGCTATCAATGAAATCCGAGATCCACCCTGGTTTCTTATGGGGGATTTTAATGACATTACCTACAGTATGGAAAAGCAAGGAGGAACTCAACGTCCTGAAAGTTCTTATACAGATTTCCGCTTATTTCTCACAGTATGTGACTTATTTGATGTGAAATATTCTGGAAATTACCTTTCTTGGAGAGGAAACTGAAACTCTCTGGTAGTCTTGTGCATCGAGCGTTGGCAAACCCTGCTTGGAATGACATATTCCCAATAGCTAAGTGCGAGTACCTGTGGTATGAAGGTTTGGATCATAAACCCATATTAACATGTGTAGAACCTGCAAAAAAGAAGAAGGCATTTTCCACTTTGATAGAAGGCTTTTGAACAATAAGGAACTCCAACCACTAATAAATGGAGCTTGGTTGGGCAACGAATCAATGCTAGTTGCTGTGATATTAACAAAGATCAGAAACGTAATACTCGAATAGACAAGAGAAAACCAGAAGAATATTCATGTTTTGATTGCAGAAATTAAGCAAGCACTAGAGGAGGCAATGGTAAGCCCTCACCCCCAGGATGGCACAATAAAATAATTAAATGACAAGCTAACGGAAGCATACTCCACTGAGGAAGCGTTTTGGAAGCAAAAGAGTCGGATTTTTTGGTTGCGTCTAGGAGACAAAAACACGAAGTATTTCCATGCAGTGACTAATAGCAGGAAAATCAGAAACAAGATCACAACCTTGGAAGATGCAGATGGCAACTCGGTCTTTAAAGATGAACAAGTGGCTGCAGTCATTGCAAACTACTTCCATAAGCTATTCACGCCAGTTCCTAGTTCAAGAGAGGAAATAGTAAACGAGACAATTAATACAAAAGTCATTGATGAAGATAATGTTATGTTGATAAAAATCCCAAATGGTGGAGAGATCCGACTGGCTCTTTTCTCTATTGATGGCGACAAAGCGCCGGGACCGAATGGCTTTAGTGCTTCCTTCTTCTAAGCTAATTGGCAACTCCTTAGACCTGCAGTTTCACAGGAAATCTGGAGCTTTATTCACAGTGGGAAGCTACCAAAAAATACAAATACAACTTTTATAAGGTTAATCCCCAAGCCTCAAAGCCCAAAGCAGGTGGTTGATTATCGCCCAATAGATCTATGCAACGTATACTACAAGATAATCTCAAAGCTCCTATCTAGAAGAATGATACTAATCTTGTGCAAGATAATCGATGAATCGAAATCAGCCTTTGTACCTCATAGATTAATTCTGGATAATGTGTTGATAATACATGAGATTCTCCACTACTTTAAGCACTCCAAGGCTCAAAAACACTTCTCCCTAGCCAACAAAACTGACATGAGCAAAGCTTATGATCAACTTGAATGAGATTATATTGAGAAAGTACTTACAAAGATGGGCTTCCACCACATATGGGTGCAATGGATCATGGAATGCATCAAGTCAGTATTATATGCCTTCCTAATAAACGATACACTAATGGGAAATGTACTACCGCAACGTGGAATTTGACAAGGTGACCCCCTATCACCTTATCTCTTTATTCTTTGCAGCGAGGTGCTCTCGGGCCTATGTAGAAATGCACAAGAGAATGGTCACCTGCATATAATAAAAGTGGCAAAGAATGGACCTAGGATAAATCACTTACTCTTCGCCGATGACACTATGTTCTTTTGTAAAGGGAACACACAAAGCATCAAGTCTCTAAAAGAAATCCTGCAAAAATATGGAGCAGCCTCGGGTCAGTCAATAAACACACTCAAATCTACAATAACTTTTTCGAAGAGAACCCCGCAACAGCAAATAGACTACATCAAAAATAAACTGCATATTGTACACAAAGAAGGAGTAGGAAAGTACTTGGGTTTACCTGAAAATTTAAGAAGAAAGTGTGATCTATTCTCAGCAATCGTTGACAGAATCAAACTCAAAATCTGCAAATTGGGCAACAAAATTCATGTCATAAGTAGGGAAAATGACTTTAATTAAGAGTGTTCTTACAACCATTCCATCTTACGCCATGTTGTGCTTCCTTATGCCTACCTCACTATGCAATAAGATACAGTCTGCAATGACAAGGTTTTAATGGGATTCAAAACCAGGGGCAAGGAAAATGGCATGTACTTCTTGGATAAGTATGACAAGACCAAAACGACATAGGGGTTTAGGTTTCTGAAACATTAGCAACTTCAATATAGCCCTTCTCGCTAAACTGGGCTGGAAACTAATTCAGAATTCTAACTCTCTACTTGCTAAAGTGCTCCTATCAAAGTACTATAAAGAGACAAGTTTCTTAACCAGTGAGGAAAGAACCTCCATAGCCCACGGTTGGCGTGGCATTTTACGTGGTCGAGACCTGATTGTGAAGCATCTAGGTTGGGCTATTGGCAACAGATAAGAAGTAAACATATGGGATGAGTATTGGCTATAAACAAGTACCCAGAAAGGGCCTTTTGGACCTGCACCAGAGAACCAACAATCATTGAAAGTGGCACAATTAATCAGCACGAATGAAGGGACTTGGGATAAGGAGAAAATTAACAGTGTTGTTCCAAATCTCTTACAGGATATTCTCCTCCTAAAGCCGAGTTCAAGAGGAAAACTAGATAAAATGATTTGGCTAAAAGAACCCATAGGTCTATACACCTCAAGATCAGGTTATAATGTAGTTATAGGGGAGGCAAATCATAATATAAACCAAAGCCAGACTATTCAAATGGATTGGCTCAAGGAGATATGGAACCTAAAGCTACCACTTAAAATCCATCACTTTATTTGGAAAGCAATATCAGGTACTCTTCCTACATGAGAAAGATTGGCATAAAGGATCCAAACAATCAACCCAATTTGTGCAAGATGCGGTGAAGTTGAAACAATAGATCACTTACTAATCCACTGCAAGTTTGAAAAAGCAGTGTGGAATCAGGCTCCCATAGCAGGCTGGAAACCCCCAGCAGATCTCTCCACTTTCCTTCCAATATGGAAGAGGTTTAATTGCTCACCATGTTTACCTCCCACTAGTTTCCTAGAATCTCCACTTGCATGTTGGATCACCTAACACCCGTGGAAAGCCCGGAACTGCCTCATCTTCAAAGACAAAAGCTTGACTGAGACTGAGACAATCACCAAAGCTACAACAGATGCGAAAGAATGGAGCCAAGCCCAGTTGGAACAAAACCAGGAAAGCAAACTCACCAAAAAATCAATCGAACTCATAGACAACAAAATTGTCTGTTATTCCGATGCAGCATGGAATTCACACCATAATCAAGCGGGTCTGGGATAGAGTTTCATGATCAATGGAAACGAGAGAACCAACATATCTGAGCCTATGCAACACGTCGGATCACCCCTTATGGCAGAAACGATAGTGCTACACAAAGCCATCACCGATGCAATTGATCAAGGCTTCAGACAAATCACCTTCAAATCGGACTGGCAAACTCTCATTAAAACCATTAATTCCGGCTCACCACCTTCGGAGATATATGGAGTATTCTCGAATATTTCCTCTTTTCTCCCTCTTTTCAATTCTGTGAATTTTAAGTTTATCCCAAGATCTGAAAACCAAATAGCAAATCGCCTTTCTAAGGAAGCCTTAATGGCGTGTAACTAAAACAGTTTAAGTAGGTGAATGCTTATTTGTTGATTGTTTAAATAGAATAGTGTTCAAAACTTTTTTTCTTTTAGTTATTGTCTCAATTTCTTTTTTTAATAAAGTGTTAACAATATGTTGAAATGCTTAAAATTTTGTATAGTTTTTCTAGTCCTGCTTAATTTTTATATATCTTTTAAATTTTAGTAATGATTCATTGGATTAGTTTTTTATATCTTCTAAATAAGTGATATTATAAATAAGATATATATAATTAACTATGAATAATACTCTACATGTATTATTATATTTCACTTATTTTGGTTCAAATTCAGTTTAGCTCGAGTTTCATTTTTTTTGTATATGAATATAGCATTAAGGATTCAACCCACTACTGGAAGTAGATTAAATAAAATTTTAGGATAGAATTTAGCTATAAATTAGATATTGTCGATCTAATTATATAAAAAAATCTGTCAGATTCTACATTTAGCTGTTACCATTTAATTCTAAGTAATTTTGCAAAATTCCATATAAAAAAATATTATGTCCAATTCCGCAGATTCCATTTACATCTATTATTTTTATATAACTTAAAAGTGTTCTATTTTTTGAAATAAAATGAATAAATACTTGGCTAGATTCCATACAAATATGGCGCAATCTTCATGAGAGGCTCGAGGGTGCTCACATGAAACTTCCTTGCGAAAAGAAAACAAATATTTGTCACCTCACCTTCGTAGCTACAATTCCACCCAAAACGGATCCGATCCAAAAAGTCGACCCTGATATCTTTCCTCACAAACTTCGCTGGATGGGACCCACCCCTTGACCAATCCACCCAAGTTACGGTCCGGTTCGAATTCGCCTCTGGACAGATTTTATTAACCAATGTCGGAAGATAATGCTCGTCCATGTAACACGGCGGCCGGCAGTGAGCCTTAAAGACGGCATAGTACGGGTGATCGGAGACTATCTCGGCGGCGACTTTACGTGAGACTTCGAACCATTGGTTTCCTTTCCGCCAATCAGAGAGTGACACGTGTGGGAGCATTTTAGGGGTGTAACGCCCTCGGCCCATGGGCCTTGGGTCGTCGAATGAGCCAAGAAAAGAGCGAGTGGAGCGCGTGAGGTAAGTATAGATTGTAGTGAAATTGAAGAGAGGAATGCAAGACTCGGAGAGAAGAACAAAGTGTGCGTTGGAAGGTTCTAGAAGCGCGTGTGATAAAAGACGCTTCTCTGCATCCATCATTGATGATTTTCCCCATTCCACAGCCTGCAATTGTATATATTTGGTCAAAAAATCGGAATGGCACGTAAGTTAAACCGAAACATTGAACTAAACCAACATTTAAACCGAAAACATTGAACTAAACCAAAGTCAAACGAAATACTAATTATTGAACTCATTACAAGAAATTAGTGAAAAACAATCATTTTTCTTTTGATAAGAGTGAAAAAACAATAAGACCTTGCTTGGTATCCGTTTCTTGTAAAACACTGAAGATTCCGGCGACTCTCTAGTGAACTCCGGCGAGGTATGAACATAAATGGAGTAAAACCCTTCGTGACCTTTAAAAAACATTTCCCAGAGAGGAGACAACGGCAAATCCCACCTCGTAAGAAACATAAACGCAACCTTCGTATGAGTCCCATTCACTATCATCGCGTCTCGTGGCGCCATTGTTGCTCGCCACATCAGCTCTTCGTCGTCCAAGTCATTACCAGACATACGAGGGGGAAGAGCAGGAGGAGAAGCAAAAGGAGAAGTAAGAGGATTTGAGGAGAGCTTGTGGTAATCTTCGACGAGGAAGAGTGATGTTTGGAGACGTTGGTTAAGGTAAAGAGCGAGGAGGATAATGAGAGAAGAGATAGAGGAGAAGAAGACGACGGTGCCGAGGATGTGAATATATCGGAGACTGATCGGTTCTTTCTTCATCTGTAAGTTGAGTTCTTTAACAAAGGCTTTGATCTTTTGCTTCTTCATTTTACTTTTTAGTTCTTTTGCTTGTTCTACGTACGCCTTTTAAGCCCTCTTTTTGTTGTGTATCTGTATTATAAGGTTTTGTATATATAGTGCATTAAAATGTTTTGTGTGTAAAGTAATGCCTAGAATATTATAGAATTAGATGACCGTTTTGGCCACAAAATAAGCCATAAGAAGGGATCAAAAGTTTTTAAAACAATGTTGTTGATTGCCATGATTAATTATAAAACAACAGATATAATATATAAAAATGGGAAGTATCTCAATAGTAAAAAAATATGAGCATGTAAAGGATTAGTATCACCTGAAACCTAGTCATCATAATCATGCATGTGATGTCTATATATGATGGACGTGCATGGTGTGAGACGAAATGTGCATGAGAATTGTGGGTTTAGTGAAACGTGATTTTTTTTAAAAAAAAATTTCTTTTGGGCTGTAACTGGTAACAACTAATCTTGAGGAATCTTGTGGAATTTTATAATTTTTCAATTCCACTACTAAACTTTCACTAGTTCGTCTTGTGAAATTATTGTTGAGGAATACATATTTTCTTAATTTTTAATTGTTTTATTTTTTTACCATTTGTTTGTTTTCTTAAATTTTTCATTATCAATTCTTTCATTTTTTTTTACCTGAGAACTACAGTTCCTTAAATGATATCTAATAAGATATTGAATTAATTCAAAGCATTATTTCAGATACAAATTATAACTTTTAGATATATGATTGTATTTTAGATATTTTATATATATAAAGAATTTTGGATTTGATTTAGGTTTAGGTTTGATTTCGATTTTTTTAATACAAAGATCTAATAAATCTTTTTGGGTATTTAATTGGTTCCAGTTTAATTTGTTTTTTTTAGTTAGGATAAAGTTCGAGTTCGACTCTAGACTTAGCAAAATATGCTCAATACTTATTTGGTGAGTTTAGGTATCAAAACTATTGTGATTACCTTCTTTAATTGATATTTTAAATAATAAATATATTAAAAATATTCATTAATATAGATTCTTAAATTTTATATATCTTAAATATTAATAATGATTCATTCGATTAGCTTTTTATATTTTTTTTTAAAATAACAAATAATAAAAAATACAATTAACTATGAATAATATTGTACATATATTGTTATATTTTACTTATTTTGGTTCAGATTAGGTTTAGTTCGAGTTCTTATTTTTTTTGTATATGAATCTAGCATCAAGGATTCAAACCATTAGCGGAAGTAGATTAAATAGAATTTTAGGATAAACTTTGATTATGAATTGAATTTTGTTGATCTAATTATTAAAAATAAGAATTCCGCAAAATTCCAAATTCAATAGAATTCAGCGGTTACTATTTGATTTTGAATAATTCCACAAAATTCCGCATAAAAAGTAAACAGTAATTCCGTCAAATTTGATATTCAACATAATTCCGTAGTTACCATTTACCATCTTGGATGGTAAAAAAAGAAACGCTATCTACTAGTAAAGTGAAAAAGAGAAGAGCATGAAATTTGCCGCAATGTTTTTTAAAAGTGTACGTATTTGTAAATTTGTTTCGATTGTCGCCATCTAAACTAACCGAATATTTTGCCCAAAACATAAAACTTTAAAGGGCTTTCCAGCCCATTAGGCCTTTTTCATATGAATTTAAGACTTATAGAAAACCAAATTGCATACAATGACAATCTACCTAGCTCTTTGCTCCAACTTCTAAAAAAGTAGCTTTCTACCCAATCCGACGAATTTTGATTCTGCGTGATTCTATACGTCTTCCTCTTGCCGTGTTGACTCTTCAGGCGATCCAACAACGCGATTCTCGGGGTAAGTCAGATGATGAAGGTTTCAATTTTGTTTTCTACGAGAATTCTTCTTCCTCTTCTAGGGTTTTGTTGTGTAGCCCACTTTCAGGAAATGGGATGAATTTTAGCATATATGGGACAATAGACGAAATTAAATTATCACTTTATCTGCTCTCTTTTGAGATGCTTCAAATATTGAAAGAAATTTTATGTCTGCAATCTAAATTCGTCGCAAGGTTTCTGTTTTTTTTTTTTTNCCAAGGTTTTTTTTTTTTTTTTTTTTTTTTTTTTTAAATATTTTTAATGTTGGGATTTGATTTTCCATCTGTTTAGCTTTTCCATCGTGATGCAGTTGATCTTACCGATAGGCTCTTTCGATCGTTAACTTGAGTTGTTGAATCTAGATTTTGCAGAACAATCCGATATTTTCCCTGAAAGTTCAGAGATTTGATCTGAGCTTGTTATAAAGCGAGGTACATCTCTACTGCATTTTGAGATGCCTCGAGACTTGTCAAGATCGAGGTCACCGTCTCCATCACCTTCGCGTCGCCGAAAGCACTCTAGGTCTCCTGTAAGCCATAGGCATAGTAGGAGGAGTAGAAGAGACAGAAGCCGTTCTCCATACTCGTCTTATTCGTATAGCAGGTGATACCCGTGATAGTTCTTCTTTGTTCGTTTAACTTAGTTTTCGTTGTTTGATCTTCCAATAAAGAACTGTAAGAAAGATTGGTGGTACACGTTATAGATATGTAAAAATCTTTCTCAATTGCTTTTACTAAAGCTCCTACATATTTGTCTACCCTTTTCTATAAGGGAGTGCAATGTCTGGATGCTGCTGGTTCTATCATCAGTGTTTTCTGAGTGATAGTTCTTATTGGAAATGGATCCTATTTATTTATTTGGCTGTTGTGGGAAGTGTAAAGTTGTGGCCAAAGAATATGTTTTATGACCTAAGTACATTCAGTAAAGACAATAAGTTAAGCGGGGATTTTAACTGAATTGATGTTCTGACCTTGTATATATTATAGCGATATGTCTGGATGGCGTAATTATCTGTTAAAATCTATATTAGGAGCAACTATTATGTTCTTTAAGATGAATATAGTTAGCAATATAAAAACAAAACCACCACATTTTTCTTAGTAAAATAAGATAATAATTTGTTGAGAACAATGCCTGAGAAGTTAGGAAGAGGATTCATGCTCTTTCCATTATAAAAAGCTCAATTTCTTCCCGTTCTAAGGGAGGGGAAATGAGCAGGTGATCGATTGCTGTTGGGTGTTCTTTCATTGATCCCTTGTCTCGTTAGCTTCTTCATGTGATAAAAGTTGGAGGTGATATTTCTTAACAGTGTATGAGGTAACTGCACATACTTTTGTTTTCTTTTGTGAAAGTGGGCTAACTGATGCCTAGTCTTCATTCATGTCCCTGGTAGGTCATTAGTTTCATCTTTTGCTTACTGTTTAATTTTCGGGTCTTGTACAGACGAAAAAGTCGTTCTATATCTCCGAGGCGCCATCACAGTCGATCTATTACTCCGAAGAGACGTTCTCCAACCCCAAGACGTTACAAAAGACAGAAGAGTAGGAGTTCTACTCCATCTCCTGCAAAAAGATTTCCTGCCACAAGTCTTGAGTCAGCTAAACATAGGAATGGAGAAAAACTCATTAGAGAAGAGGAAGAGCGGAAAAGGTAAATCTAATCATAGATTATAATGGATGTTATGATCAATCTAAAGTTTTTGCTCTCATATGTTTTTCTACTGTAATGTGGAAATCCTTGATTATTAGTCTTAAAAGTGCAACAGATTTCATGTTATTCCTTCACAGGCTTTGCCTATGGAAGATAAGTTATAGTTCGAATTGTTCATATTTGATCCTCTGGCACAAATCTTCGTACTATCTCCATTTGATGAGTTACCATTAGTCATTTTCATGGATCGTGATTGAGTTAGAAATAGATATATGTCGAAAGCACAAGAATGCCTTGTTGAAGGTTTGTGTTATGATATAGAAAATTCTTCACGAATTTTACCCTTGGCGTTGGGAGGTGTGAAAACAGAAATGGTCTCAACAAAATTTCTTGGATATGGAATAAATTTATGGTTCTTTTGCTGTTCAAGAATGAAGACATCACGACATGAGAAAGTCCAGGTGATCTTAAAGGTTCTAAATCTCCTGTGAATGTTCTCTAATATTCACTACATTTGTTATCAGGCGACAGCAGGAAGCGGAACTGAAACTAATAGAGGAAGAAACTGTGAAACGGGTTGAGGAAGCTATTAGAAAAAAGGTTGAAGAAAGCTTACAGTCTGAGAAAGTCAAAATGGAAATGCTAACACTATTGGAAGAAGGACGAAAGAGACTTAATGAAGAAATCGCGGCTCAACTTGAGAAGGAGAAGGAAACTTCTCTTATTGAGGCTAAAGAGAAAGAGGTAACCTTCTTTAGAAGGAAAAAAAAAAAAATCCATATTGGCCTTCCCAGTTTGAAGATCTTTTTTAGTCAAAATGCTTTTAAAGTTTACGGACATTGCTTCATAAATGGTTTTTTCCTTGCTGAGTTTCACAACAAATAATCTATTCTTCATGTGACTTCACTTCTTGAGAGTGACAAAAAAAATCGCCATTTCTAGGAGATGCTAGACGTTAGTTTTCTAGGTGGAGCATTGTTTATTCTTTTCTAGGTGGAAGATTTGCTCGTAGCATTTTTCAATGAATTTGAATTGCTTATGGTATCGGTACTATAAATCTGCCTATTATGGATTTTTCAGGGCGTTATGCGGTGTTTGTCGCAGGAAAGAGAGCAAAGAGAGAGAGAAGAGACGGAGAGAATAGCGGAGGAGAACCTAAAGAGAATGGAAGAAGCTCAGAGAAAAGAAGCAATGGAGAGGCAAAGGAAAGAGGAAGAACGGTATCGGGAGCTGGAGGAGCTGCAGCGACAAAAAGAAGAAGCTATGCGAAGGAAGAAAGCAGAAGAGGAAGAAGAGCGTCTCAAACAGATGAAACTGTTGGGTAAAAACAAATCACGCCCAAAATTATCCTTTGCCTTAAGCTCTAAGTGAATGCATGGAGGTAAAAGAATTGTCATGATATTTCTCCCAAAGCTGCTTTATAATTACTCTTATTTTCTATTAGCGCTTGTATTTTGGTGCTTAAAACTCTTCTGGCTTTTTTTTCTTGTAATTTTAGTTACTCCTGTGTAATTCTATATTAGGTTAATATTTATCGAGTTTGATTCTTCTGAATAATGTTCCTGAATCTCCGATCGGATTGCGGTTGGCTAACAGACGGATATAGAAACTAGTGACCAAATAACATTCATTTTGATTTGTAAATCATTAACAGAAGTTACAGAACCATACATGGACTCTCCATTGATGTTGCAGTATAAGAATAATCATCTATAGGTACCTTGATTATACAGCAAATTAAATCATAACAAGATTACAAAAACTTCCACTATGAGGATTTTAAAAAAATGTACGTCAAGGATGTATATATAACAGCACTGAGATGACCAGATGCTCTATATCAAGTAAGACGGATGATTGTGTTGATATTACCTATCTTCTGGAAATACCTTGTGTAAAAAATTGACAAATCGTTTCGAGTAAGTCGTGGGTTCGGTCACAGATATAGTCAATGGATCATACTGCAAAGACTTGCAAGTATGCTCCACTTTCTTTTTGGTGTTATACTCCTGTAGTATATCTATGATTCCCATGTACACAACCACATCATATACTTCAAAGAGCTCAATTGTTGCCGACTCTTCCTTGTCCTCGATTAGCTTGTGATGGGCTTGAGCCGGCATGTTCACTCCTAATTGTACTCGCAGCCTAGAACAATAGATCCAACGGCATTGTTCAGCTATAAGCATGGGTCAGATGAAGATAGCAAGAGTGGAAATGAGTAACCTTGCAGTTCCGGGAAGAATAAGATCAACTTCCTGCTCGCCAACGGAAAATGCTTTGAGTGTGCTTCCTCTAATGTGAGGACCCGGGGCAGTATTCACGGAATTGGGTTCGTGAGTTACCAGTAGCAATCCTTTTGGAGGTATAGAGAGTTCCTGAGTCAAACCAGCTGAAAAAAAAATGAAACCGTAGAAGTTATACATGTTCCATTGCTAAGTTCTCAATTCTGTAATCCGCTTCTGATATAAAGATATGAAATGACTTTAAAAGCATGTTGCTAGGATACTGATAGAATTCAAACTCACTGCAAAATTACCTAAGACATCGAACAACTTTTATATAATGTGCAAAAGAAATCCTCTTGGAACACTGGCACCTACCGTCCACAGAAGAAACGCTATCTTGATCCGACATTGCATTTGGAGGGTCAAGGATATCATTAAGTTGCCCAGGAGCTCTAAAATGTAGTCCCAGTAAAAGACTGTAGTCAATGATGTGCAGAGATTCCAAGAACGAGCAGTCTACGGAAATTTGCCTGCCATGCAAGGAAAACAAGGAGGTTCCACAAACAATTAGAAAGTTTCATATTCAAAACACAGCTGTTCATCATTGTTTAGGATTGGTGTTCTTCCAAGATACTGTAAGCAATTTATGGTAGCAAGTTTATGTCGAAGATAGCAGTGACATATAAAAATAGATCTTCCCTTTTGCAAGAAAATTTTGACAACTTTTCATTCAGCTGAGTATAGCATATCATTCACAACGGAAAGGATATAAGGAAAATGGTATAGCACTCACTTGAAGAGGGCCTCCCGTAAAAGCTTGTCCATATGTAATTCATAAGCTAGATCAAGATCTTTCAATGTGGTCTTTTCTTGGATTTTAGTCTTTTCAGTAAATCTCCCGTGAGATGAACCCTTTAAATCATATCGACGGTGAATCTTCAATTCTGTGCAAAACATATTCCCCATGACCACAAAGCGTACCTAGAAAAAGACCAGAAAGATCATGCTAAAAACTGAGTGGAAGCACAATCAAATTTAGTTATAAATGGACCACAAAATTTATTACCTTTCTTCCCCACTTGACTGTTATTCTGTGAACTCCAAAGAATTTGGTTATAAGTGTGTTTTCATGGTCCCCTACATGTTCATAGTACTTAGGCAACATTCTGAGTAAAACCTACAAAGCAAAATTGATGGATAATGTTAGTCCTTAGTATCTGTAAATATTGACATTTAGAGTATCACCACAAAACAGAGTTTAGCAAGATACTAGGACTTTGTTTCTGTGACATAATAAGAAGGGCTTACAATATCACCTAGACCAATATTATCAGTCAAGACAGAAATAATTCAAATCACAGCTTTGTTCAGTTAGGTCAAACCTGCAACTCAGATTTTTTTAGTGTCTTGATCACAAATCTGTCGTCATGAGAAAGGAAGAAGATACTGCCACTTTTCCCGGGGGAAGAAATTTCTGTCAGGCCATCATCACCACAAATAGACATCATGTACTCTGCAGCATCTAACTTGAACATCTCCCTCAAATTCCTGGTACAATCCATTGGAAAACACGAACAAAATATTAATATAAAGAACAAATAATCACTTATTTCACAATTTTTTCGTTCCACACCCACACAAATCTTAAAAGTATAGATTGCTTTCATCACGCTTGGGTGGTAATTTATGCAGTGAAGAGGAACAGCTGAGATATCAGGCGGAGCTAAGTGGTTTGTAATTCTTACAAAAGTGTTTTAACTCAAGGTCAAAACTCATATGCACATTGATAGAATGATTCTAAACTTCTTTAGTATCTATCTGCCTTAAAAAAACTGTTTTACCTGAAAACCATAGGACAATAGTCTTTCCAATAGAAGTCTATAGATTTGTGTGGAGGCGTTAAATTGGAGCCATCTCTAGGGAAGAACATCTTTGTTCTGGCGTTTTTACCAAAGTCAGAAGCACGCACTTCTCGCCTTGGCACTGGTGTAATTTTCCCAACAGTATACCTGAAAACCTCAAAAGAATGTTGGGTTAGAGGAAGAGCCATATTAGATATCTAGCTATGCAAAACAGGTCGTCTCTTCGCTTGTATGGGAGTGAGAGTCTAATTTTAAACCATTAGCAGAAATCATACACATAATGACATAATTTATTTAAGGCTGTGATAGAGAAGTCTCAAGGATCATGGAATTGAAAAACGCATACAAAAGGGTTTTTTTTCGTAAAGCTCTCCATATCTGAAAAATAAGACTATCTTAACACATCTTGGTCATAGGCTTAAGGTATTGAAATATTTTACCTGATACCAAGTTGGAGATTTAGCTTTAGATAATAATTGTGTTCCCCTCTTAGAAAGGTTATTAAAGTCCTAGCCCTGACTTCTTTAGGAAGATTTGGGGGTCTAATTTTGTGTGACTTGTCAACAGAATTCGTAATGGTTTCTCTAATCAGGACTCCCTGCATGTATTCCCTTTCGTAAACAATACGGTTCTTATCTTGTCCCTCGCTTTGGCCTGAGCCAGAAGACTGTGCAGACTTAGATAATGGCCCATGACATCTGAAATCTCTTGCAGGATCACAGGTCTTTGGATTTTCATCCAGCAACCTATCTGATATTCTACCCGAATTATTTGTCATATCACTAACTGAAGTTTTCATAGAAAGACTGTGTGTCACAGTGTTCGAACTCCGTAGCTCCTCAACATTTATTGATGAACTACGAGACAGCACGACCTTATCAGTATCATCATATTTAAGAGAGCGACACCACTTCTTTAGAGATGGATGTTTACTTCCAGCAGGATAAAAGACTCCTTTCCCATCTTTTAGGCCTCGGGACCAGGTTCCAAAATATAAACATCCATCAAGAAACTTATAAACTCCAGAGCCATGTCTAAACCCGTTCAACCAAAAACCATCAAAAAGATCACCATTTGCCCACCTCATAACCCCTCTGCCACACATTTTACCCTTTTTCCAATTCCCTATGTACCTATTTCCATTGGTCCAAGTATAACTACCACGCCCATCTTGTAATCCTTCTTTCCATGAACCATCGTATACATCTGAGTTACAATACTCTTTCCTCCCGAGCCCATGCCTAACATTCATTCTCCAGGCTCCACTGTAAACAGATGCATCAGGTGACGTCATGGTGCCAAAACCATGAAGGTATCCACCAGAGAAATCTCCTTCGTATTTTGCTCCTGATGACCACATAAGCTTCCCTTTACCAGATATTTTGCCTTCATCCCAATCTCCCTCGTACACAGTTCCATCAGACCATGTATACTTTCCCTTCCCATTAGGAAGTAGTCCTTTAACTTCACCAGAATAGAGGTCACCATTTGAGAATTCTCTATCTCTAGACCTGATTATACACAAAGTATACTACTTTGACAAGCTAGAAAACTTGAGAAGGAGATCAAATGAAGGAAGATTCATTAACACACCTCGTATCCATCTGGGCTAGCTTCTGATGATCCTAGAACATTGCTTCGCGCCTTATATATAATGTTTGACCCGTAGTCTTCTGCACATGATACACTTTTCTGCGGAAGCTGAGAAAACCAGGATCAAATATCGTAAGCAGAAGAATTCCTCAGACCGTCCGTGAGAAGATCACCTAGGAAACAATTCGTGTTTCAACTCAATTCAACACAAATCGTTGTGCCTTCTATTTACCAGACACATCCAGATTCTAAAACAAAAGTTTTCAGACAAGGAAGCAGAAATGACAGAGATTTCATCACTCAAATCCCTCAGAAAGCACCATATTCACTGAAAAAGCAGCCCAGACTAAAGAATAAACAAAAAATAAGACTCCATGAATAGAAACTTATCAGTAATATTTCATTATCTCAAATAATAAATGCTCATCGGATACTCAAATCTGAGGAAGTCAGACAACAAACCCAGTAACGCAATAACAACATTTCTAGCGAAAACTAATCATACAAACGAAGTAGCTATTGCCCAGCACCGTTCCCATTCATTACACAAGCAGTAAGAATCATGAGTTCGAATCTCAGAAAAAGAGTCTTACAAGTAATAATTTCATGGAATTCAATGAATAAGAAAAGAAAATCAAACTCAACAAAATCGGAATGAATCCGCCAGGATACTCACCCAGATGAAGCCTGAGAAACTCCAAGAAAGAGAGAAGACGAAAAATCTTTGCTTGAGCAAAAGCCAATTTGAAATTCGTTTTTGGTTCCTGGGAATTTATTCTAGTATTGAAAATATATCAGTTGCCCATGCACCAAGTTCCATTCAAACAACTTTCTTATTTAGCGAATTTATGCTACATGTTTTTTTTTTTTTTTTTTTT
>OVAX01000765.1:0-21223 GCA_900406405.1 Lepidium africanum | reverse complement strand
TTCATTTTTTTTTTTTTTTTTTTTTTAATTAATATTTTATTACATATTTTCTGGCTCAAAATAAAAGGGACCAGAAATTTGAATTTTTTTTCTATTCTTTTTCTATCGAAACATACAAATTCTTAACAAGAATAAAAATGGAAGTTCATCTGCAACTCTTCACGATTATTATTAAATTGGAATAAGTTCTTATGTTTTTCAAACAAAAGTATAATATCTTTAATACTTTAAACTTTGTAAGAAAATAGGAAAATCATTAATATCCAACAAATTGTTTAACTTACCTCAAGCCAAATTTACGTTTTCTCGTCACATTCAACGCAATGATCTGATTTATGTTCTAAATCAAATCAATAATGAATTTGGATATTCTATGTTATCGTACAATATTGTCAGAGTGTCAAATCATCCAGGTGTGTCAAATCTACGATCCAAAATACATAATTTATTCCAACGTTCGTTGATTAATATTCCTTATGATTGCAAAAACAGCCCTATGATTTAATTTTAAGCAAAAATGAGATCTAAAATTGAGTAACCACATGTTGAACGGTCGAGTCATTAACCCAAAAGGCTCTCGGTCGAATAAAAACTTTATTCCCTCGCACTAAATGATAACCGGTTTCGTTGATAAATTTTGTTGGTTTAAGAGATAACCCAACCATTAACTCTAAAATTCTGATTTTAAATAAAAAAAAGACATTGCACCGTCCAGGATCAGATTCAGATATAAGTGAATAAAAAAAGGCCCGACCGATTGAATAATATTATGCAGAAAGACTTTTAAATATAACTAAATTTAGAATATGGACGATGTTGACAGTGTTAATAGAATAGAAAAGAAATGGACGATGATGTTTGTGACATACTATTAAATAGGGTCACGAGTTTCAATGCTTATCTATTCGCATTCTTCTTTTTTTATTCATTTCTTCAAACTCGTAGAATAGGAACAAAAAGTTTTAAAATCTAGGAAGAAGAATGGTGTGATAATGAATAGTTTTTGGCAACAATGGGTTAGAGTCTCCAGCCTAATTGGTGAATTAGTTAAAACAAAAGAAAAGGAAAACAGGTGAAGTGGTTAAAAACCAAAAAAAAAAAAGAAAATGGTGAAGTGGGAGTCACGAAACGTATGAAGACAAGGTAAGGAGTGGGGCTGCGATGTTTGTTGTCGGTCTCCTGCCGTACAACTCGTTGCAAAGTATCTCATTTCTTTTTTTTCTTTCCTCTAATTTTCTGTTTTATGTTAATTCATACCTAATTCCCAATAACCAAAAAGAAGAAAAGGATGAGGTTCAAAACTACGTCGTTTTAAATATACACTTAACCGGAGTGTTTATATTTAGTTGTTGCACTTTTTTAACAGTACGGCCCGTTGGATAATTTCTTCAATTTAATGGGCCATTTATTTGCCACAAAAAGCCCATTTTAAAAACAAGTCTGAGGGGAAACGGTGTTAGATGGATGGGATAGTTTTTGTGATAGTTACCATACTATCCTCAGATTTCGAGGTAGAATTAAAGAAAGAGGGTATTTAAGTAAATTCATGTTCAAGGATAGTCTTATAGACTGGCTCCGTTAGCTTGGAAAATAAATTATGGAGACACCAGTTCTGGGATTTGAGCTTCGGTCACCTCATCTCTTCAACACTCACTCTCGTTGCTCTTCCTCTCTCTCACTTCCCGCAGTATCTGTACGATTCCTCACGGCGGCGACCTCACCTACCGCCGTCGAATCACCGGTGGCCGTTGCAGAAGTTCCTCGTTTGAAACGTCATTCGAATTCCTACCTGACTAGAAAATCCGCCATTTCTGAAGTTCAACGTTCGTCGGATTTCCTCTCCTCTCTGCAGAGGTTTCTATTTATCTCAGCACGTATCTTCGATGTGCTTCACATTCTGTCATATTCTGTTGTCATTTATTGAAGCTTTTTGCCTCTTGATGTTGCTGTCCTCTCTGCAGATTATCAAGAGTTTTGAAGGTACAAGATTTGAATGTGATTTTAAGGGATTTTGGAATATCTGGAAGATGGCAGGATCTTATACAGGTTTGTTGATTTCAACATTGGATTCATTTTTCCTGCAGAAGCAAGAGTTTTATTTGTGGCAATTTGGTGTAGCTCTTTGATTGGATGCAACAACATGGAAAAATTAGTGATTCAACGTACACCAGCTGCATAAAGTTTGTGGGGGCAAAAAATGTCTCCAAGGCTCTAGAGATCTACCAAAGTATTCCAGACGACTCAACCAAAATCAATGTCTTCATATGTAACTCCATTCTCAGTTGTCTGGTTAAGAATGGAAAACTCGACAGCTGTTTCAAATATTTTGATCAGATGAAGCGCGATGGTCTTAAACCTGATGTGGTTACATATAATACGGTATGCTACCTGAAGCTTTCACTGTAAAAGTAAAATGCAAAAATAATTTGCACATTGTTTCCATAGCTGCTCGCAGGTTGCATCAAGGTAAAAAATGGATACCCAAAGGCTATGGAACTCGTTGGAGAGCTGCCACATAACGGGATACGGATGGACAGTGTAATGTATGGGACTGTCTTGGCCATTTGTGCTTCAAATGGTCGATGTGAAGAAGCTGAAAACTTTATCCAGCAGATGAAAGTTGAAGGTCTTTTGCCCAACTTGTATCATTACAGCTCCTTACTCAATTCTTATTCTTGGAAAGGAGATTACAAGAAGGCTGACGAGCTGATGACCGAGATGAAATCAATAGGATTAGTGCCTAACAAGGTTTGTTTTGTCAATATATGTCATCTCTTGCTATCATAGATATATTTGTACAATTTTTCCCCCTACAATAGATGGATTTGAGTAAATGACTTGTAACTCCCATCAACTGCAAATAACACCCCCTAAGAAGTCCCTATCATGAGAAAATGAAGTAGTTTAGATGCCACTTGTATCCAAACATGGTTTAGACGTCCTTTCTATTTAGACATGGTTCAGATTTAATATACATTTAGATAGTAGATACTTTCAGTTTTGTGTAAGACTTGGAGCTTCACGCTCGTAGGTAGATTGAAAGTTATTAATTGTGTGCACGTAAAATGTATGAAAAAGGAATAAGCAAAAGAGAAATATCTGGGCACAGAATACCAGATTGTATCAGCTTCTCTGAATGCATTCCTCTATTTTCTTTTCTACCTTCATCTTATCCTTTATTGTAGTTTTTCTCTCTCAATTTTTTTAATTGGAGGATTGTTCACATGATTCATTTTGCTTATCATTATATGAGAGATTGGCCCTCTCAGTAATTTTGATTCCTTCTCGCTTTTTGAGTAGAGCTGCATATATTTGCAGGTGATGATGACCACTTTACTAAAGGTTTATATTAAAGGAGGCTTGTTTGACAGATCAAGAGAGTTACTTTCTGAACTTGAATCTGCAGGGTACGCCGAGAACGAGGTAGTTAGAAAATATCATATTTCAGCAAAGCTGGCTGTATATATACTAGAAATGAGCAAATATAAATCTGGCTGTATTTTTTTTTTTTTCTTCTCTAGATGCCATACTGTATGTTGATGGATGGTCTTTCAAAGGCGGGAAAGTTAGAAGAAGCAAGGTCAATCTTTGATGATATGAAAGGGAAAGGTGTTCAATCTGGTATGTTTTTTCATTTATATATTTATTTACTGATGGTTATTTAGCAAGTGAGCTTTTATATTTTATTCTGGACTCTTCAACAGTTGCTGTTTTTACTTTTGGGATAGAATTTCACTGCTGTCCATGGGATCAGGAATATTTTGCAGTGATATCTTGTGCCCGTCTTTGGATAAAAACTGTCCATAGACTCAATTCAGGATTTGTTAATAACATGGATTGAAAATGTCAGTCTCTCCTTGGAAGATCTATCTCTTATGAGTTAGAAATTTGCTACAGTTTTTGGTGTCTTTGAATTAGAGCTTTTCTCAGATTTGTCAGAACTTGATAAAAAAATCAGTAAGAATTATGTGGTGTCTATCCGAATCACTACAGATTATATGCACCGGACTCTTCCAATAGCAGTTTCCTGTTGTTATAAACAAATGATGTTTTTTCATGTATCAGATGGATACGCCAACAGCATCATGATATCTGCTTTATGTCGAAGTAAACATTTCGAGGAGGCAAAAGAACTGTCAAGGGACTCTGAAACCACTTATGAAAAATGCGACTTGGTAATGTTAAACACAATGCTCTGTGCTTATTGCAGAGCAGGAGAAATGGAAAGTGTTATGCGAATGATGAAGAAAATGGATGAGCAAGCCATAAGTCCCGACTATAATACTTTCCATATCTTGATCAAATATTTCATTAAGGAAAAATTACACCTGCTTGCGTACCAAACCATTCTTGACATGCACACCAAAGGCCACCGCCTTGAGGAGGTAACTAACATCAAGGCGTTGCTCTTTTTTAGTGTTCCAATATTTAAGATCTTGTTTATTAGCTTTTCTTGTCGTGGATATCTTTTGGTAAGTAATATGAGAAATTTGCATCATTTGTTGAAATTTTCAGGAACTCTGTTCGTCCTTGATTTTCCATCTTGGCAAGATAAGAGCTCACTCAGAAGCATTTTCAGTCTACAATATGTTGCGATACAGCAAAAGAACTATCTGCAAAGAGCTGCATGAGAAAATTCTTCACATTCTAATCCAAGGGAATCTCCTTAAAGATGCATACGTTGTAGTGAAGGTTTAAATACCTCTCTAGGGAAAATTTGACATCTGGTCCATTGCCTAAATGGTCTAATTTGGATAATTTTGTTTCAGGACAATGCCAAGATGATCTCACAGCCTACTTTAAAGAAATTTGGCAGAGCTTTTATGATCTCAGGAAATATTAATTTAGTGAACGATGTTCTCAAGGTCTTGCATGGTTCTGGCTACAAAATTGATCAGGTAAATATCTGACCGGTAACAATGCAAAGCTAACTTTTCAATCTTTTGCTTCGGAACAGTTCATGTCACAATTGAATCACGAAAAAGGTTTGGTTCTTTTACAGTTATATCGAATCTTATTTCTTCTGCTTTTTGCCTGCGATGTGTGGTGTTTTGTTTTCAGGTTCAGTTCGAGATTGCAATTTCTAGATTCATTTCGCTGCCAGATAAAAAGGAATTGCTTCTTCAACTTCTACAATGGATGCCTGGTCAAGGATACGTTGTTGACTCCTTCACAAGAAACCTAATTCTCAAGAACTCTCATTTGTTTGGTCGGCTACTCATTGCAGAGGTCTTGTCAAAGCATCATGTAGCCTCAAGGACGAAGGTTAAATCTCGATCACAGAAGAAATTTAGAGATAAATAGCAAATAAAATGTAAATTTTCTGTATCTTTTTGTAGATTGTTAAATGTATCAGGGTTCATTGCCATAGATGATATTCAAATTTTTGTAGATCCGCCAAATTGAAACGACTCTTATGTAAAAACTTATTGCGAATGATAACTAATATATCTCTCGGTACGTTTCCAGTCCCGATTATTCACTCTGAAGTTTTTAATGTTCGTTGGCTTATATTCATACTTAATCAGGGTGCATGAGGTGCGCTTATTTGAGAAAGGAGGTCAATTTCTAAGCTAAAATAGCTTAAGTGTTGGATTGTCTAGTGATGCATGTTTAATTCTGAAGACCTTGTTAGTTGAGTTTAATCTGCTGGATAAAATAAGATTCAAAACTAGCAAATAACAGAGTTACCAAATTGTTTTGCTTGCTACTGGTTATTCTCTTTACACATCACATATGATAAATTGAACATTAGGAATGTTTTGGACTTTTTGGTATTCTTCTCCACCTGGTACCAATTTCTTTGGCCATTCCTTCATGTCTACAATTGTCAGCTCCTTTAAGGAAGTTATGTATTTGAGCCCATCCGGAAGCTCCTTCAACTTTCTACAATTCTGTATAGTAAAAGTACGAATGCATGCCATCGACCCTTTTTCAACTATCAACTCTTCCAACTCCTCTAGTCCAGATAGTCTTAGAGCACATAACTGAGGAAATCCACCTTTTGAGCAGACCATTCTCCTCCCGACGAAAGCACCAAATAATAATGAAACTGACTTCAAATGATGTAGCTTTTCTAGAATCGGGATTGGGTCTTCCTCTATGCCACAACTCCATAGAGATATATGTGAAAGGTGGGGAGGGAAACAATATTGATTATGAAACCTTGGCATAGGCATTGCCAACACTAAATCCTTTAAATGAATGCAATCCAGAATGATTTCTCCTTCATGGCAATCAGCTACACAAGATTCTTGCCTATCATATAAACTAAGTGCCTCAAGGTTTCCCAACTGACGGAGAGATGATGATAAAGTTTTAGAAGACCTCCCGTCACTGATAAATATTTTAAGCTCCCTGAGCTTGGTCATATTGAAGAGGTCAGTCATGCTAATGTACTTTGTTGAAAAATTTATCAAAGACTCCAAGTTCACTAGATCACCCAATTCCAACTTTGTTTTATCATGCATTGACATAGGTAACTGAAGGTACCTCAGTTCTTGCATCTCTTTCAAAACATTTGGCATATGAACTATCCCATTGAAGCCTAAGTTCAAATAGAGCAGAAGCTTTAGATGTCGCAGAGAAGATGGTACATGAGATACCCACGCATTGTTTAAGTTCAAGAATCTCAAGTGGATGAGCTCTCCAATGTTGGAAGGTATTTTCCCTCCTTCAAATTTGGCTCTAGAAAGATCTAACACTCTGAGCAATGGCAAACTTTGGAAACTTGGAGCTGCCTGTATGCAGAAGTCTTTCTCGAGTCCAAAAACCAAAAGAGATCTGACTCTTTGAATGTTTTTGTGTCCCAGAATATGAAGGGCATCACTACTATGTGCGACGAGTCTGCGAGATCTACAAGAAGACTGAGCACTGATGGTAGAAGAGGATGTGGGGACTTTGACGATTTCTAGGAAGTTTTCTTCTTTGGCTTTAGATAAACATACTTCTCTCATCATGTCATGCATCTGGCAATAATTCTCTCTCTGTGTCCAATATCTATTTTCAATAGTAACCAAATTTCTCGACACTAGCTCTTCTAAGTAATGTGGTCCATTTTTTCGAACAGTTGCTCCTTCATATATTGTTGTTACTGTATTTTCCGCTTCCCATAAATTAAACAATTTCTCCACTCTTATCTTGTAATCTTCTGGGAACTGGGCTAGGTAGAGGAAGCAATGCTTTAACTTCGTTGGTAAATCTTCGTAGCTCATAGATAATACTCGGTAAACTGAACTAAGATTATTGTCATCTAAGCCAGATCCTCCTACGATATGGGGTCCAATATTTTTATGTACTCTTTCCCACTCGATAACTGTATGTTTTTTAGCTAACAATCCTCCCAACACTTTAACGGCTAATGGTAGTCCTCCACAATATGTGACCATTTTCTTTCCCATGGCTTCCTTTTCTTCATCAACCCTGAATTCTGTACAATATCACAAGGTTATATATTTTAAGATTTGTTCCTTGAAAGAAATATGTTACGTAATTTTATGAATGCTGGAGAGAGTTAGAAGAGTCGGGGATACTTAAGTCAATGAATCTAGAGGAGTATTGATATAATCATTTGAGAGCGTAAGAGGAAATATTCTTTTTGGTCTCAAGGAACAAGGAATCATTAGGGTAAAAACAATTCACAGCATTCTCGGTCTTGATTAAATATCTAAAAGCGCACCTATGTCGTTTCCTCTAGGGAATACAATCCGTTGACATAGCTTCCAACTTTCTTCG
Organism: Lepidium africanum; assembly: GCA_900406405.1. NCBI lineage: Eukaryota > Viridiplantae > Streptophyta > Magnoliopsida > Brassicales > Brassicaceae > Lepidium > Lepidium africanum. Next base: position 13,489 of record OVAX01000765.1, on the reverse strand, counting down.
AGAGTAAGGATTCTTGGCCTAAAAACAAAGCATGTTGGATCTGCATGCAAACCAACATTCTCATTGCGAGAAGTAAGTAGCATCTTCCAACCTGTAAACACATATTATATCTATTAGTTTACAATCGCTTGTGGACTTTAAACAAGAAGTGCCTCATGCATGAAATATAAAGACCCCACTTTTTTTCCTTGGAAACACTGCTTTTATTCGGTCCCAGTCTTCTTCTTTCCATACATCATCGAGGACAACTAAATATCTACCAGTTTCCAGCAATTCAAAGAGTTTAGCCTGTAGTGTATATTCGTCCATCTGCATAATTCCCACCTCATGTGGTCTAAGATCTTTGAAGATCCTTTGCCAAACATACTTCTGTGTAAACTCTTGTGAAATGCAAACCCATGTGAATCCACCAAAATGACGGCGTACCATGTCATGATTAAAAACTTGTCTGGCAAGAGTGCTTTTACCAATACCACCCATTCCGGGTACAGAAACCACCTGGATGTTATCGTTATCCACTAAATGACCAACCAATTCTTCAACACTCTGTTCCATCCCCACAAGCTCGATTTCAGAACTATTAGGAAAAGTTTGTCGGATCTCCCTTTGTCTTTCTCGCAGAGACAGTGAAAGGCTACCATCGATAATCTGTTGTATTCCAAAACTCTGCATTCCCACAATCACCTCAGAGATCCTTTTAGTTATGCCTTCGATATCCAGAGCAAGCTTCCGGCGATTGACTAAGGAGCAAGCAAATCTTTTCACACGCTTCTTGATCCCTTTTTCTTTTCTTCTTACTTCTTTCAGAAGAAATATTTCGATGATGTCCTCAGCATCATAAACTATGTCTTTGATATCTTCCAACAAGTTTCTCACTCTTTTACTTTCATGCTTCTTGGTATCTGCATCTTCCAACAACGACTGTAGCCTTTCCAGCTGGCGCTTTAGGCCGTCAACTTGCTCATCTAATCCATTTAATCGCACAGATTCTCTATTCAGAAATTCCCAAAGCTTCTGAACTCCGAACGACACAACTGCCTCAGCCATTACTGCTTCCTGCTCCACCATGAACAGAATTAACAAATTTCACCAATGACTGACCAGTTAAAGAGTATCAGAACAATTACTTTGAACCTTTCTTATGAGAATTTCAATGGATAAGTCGTTTTAGTGAGCCATCAAAACACTTAGAAATAAGTAAAATTCCAAAAGATATTTTAAATATAATTTTACTTTTAGAAAAACCTGTAACAGGTTCTGACTTCCAGATCCATTGTTTATTATATAACAACTAATGGAACTGATTCAAATTCGTCAAAAAGATTTTAATGCAAAACAAGCAGAGAGTCACCTTTCTCTGCTACTGGCTCGTTTGGTACAATGTTCTTTAGAAGAAGAGCGAGTAAATTCGCTAAAAGCCCAGAATGAGTCCAAGTCAACCTTATCTAGCTACCAATCCAATGGCTAAGGGTTCTCCACAATAGTCTCTTAATGATTAATGATCTATCGCCACCTGTAATTCAACACTTTGAGCAAATCCCAATATAGTAGAAAGATCGTCATAGAAGTCAGCATCTAATAAATAGTTCTTGCAATCTACTAAACATTAATGTACATCGAGTAGGTCATAAAAGTTTACAAGCAATAAAGCATAAATCCTATACAATTAAACTTTCAATGGTCTCAACTTCACCAAGGTAAAACTCTTCCCTCAGGTCGAATCTCCGACTCATCTTCGTCTTCGAGATCAAAATCAAGCTTCTCCATGACCATGCCTACTCCATCTCGACTTACACATTCACCACGAAGCATCTCATTTGCTTTGTTTCTCACTATTTTTTTGCAGGACTGGCTTGGGCTCACTTCGAAATCATCATCATCGGCTACATTTGGACTAATGTTCTCATCTCTTCTCCTCTTCCCTGAATCGGGACTGTTATTGCTGATGATGGAGTCTTTTCTATTGGTTCCATAGTACTCGTTCACTGTTGACTCTATTGTTTCCAACAACCGATCACCGTACTTGCTTACTTTGGCCCTGGAAGAAAGTTTAAAGATATACACCATCATCACACACTTTAGAGTTTTTCATCATCGGTTTGGTGATTAAGAGTAGAAGTTTAAAAATAAAAATAAAAACTTACTTTCCAAGGCCATTGATTTCAAGGAGTTCCTTTTTGGTTCTAGGAATTCGTCTGCTTATCTGCTGAAGCGTTGAATTGCTACCACCACAACGAGAGATTTTGTCAAACATGAATCAAATTGACTATGATGAGATACAGAACTTGGATCATGACAAGAGGAAATTGATTTCCGACTTACATGAATATATGATATGCCATGACACCATCAGGGGATTCTTTGACAAGAGCTGTACGAAGCTTCCTCAAGGCTGTGTACATGTTGGCGGAGAGATTCTACAGAAAAAAGATCAATGAAACAACCTCAACAATTCACAGTGGTAGATTAATGTCAACAAAGAAAAAAAAAGACTGAACTAACAAAGAGACGTACCAAATCTTTTGGCGGAGCATCTTCTGTTGGAAGTGAAAGAGTACTTTGCTTCTCCGATGTTAGTAAACCTTTTGCTGAGGTTGGGGTTGCCCCGGGTTTACTTGGCTTTAATACTTTTACAGAAGAAGGGAATCTGAAACAGATTATGAAAGTCTTTAATAGAATATTTGTTAACCAACCGTTTACACAGGTAACTGCAATGATTTGCTTCAACCTAGTTCCGGTGAACCTTAAAGAAAGAAATAAGCACAAAGTCAAACCTCATCATTATAGTCTGGCTTCCGGAAAATAGTAACGCAGCCTTTGCTTTATTCACCTAGATATAAGTAAAGTGAATAGAAGTTATGTGAGTAACAGCTTGAAAAATGGATGTTAATAACTCACAAAAACCCAAGGGTTCCAGTTATAACCGTTAATCATCAATGAAATGGAGAAGCGAAGTGAAAATTATTCAAAAAATTTAGTACCTTAAGCAACGACGAAACAGTTCCATACATATCACTTTTCCGAACATCTTCCACAAGAATATCCTCTGTTACAAGGTAGTGCATGATACGAGAGACTTCAACTTTCGATAAATGTTTTCCAGCACCATGGAGATGCAAAGTTTCATGTCTGTGTTTCTTGACCTAGGTGAGAAAAGACAGTTACGTTTCAAGAGATTGAACCACGATGATTGGATTCCTGGGCTTATGAAGCCAAGGCTCTCATTAACAATTAGTTCTTAACAAGTATAAAAAAGCGACCATGGTTTATATGAGGCCGAGCAGGACTTAAAATTTAGCATGGAAGAAAAAAAGATTATGTGTAGAAATATCTCCTAAAGGTTGAAGATTAATATTATTTGTAAATACCATTTGGTTTAAGGACCCTCTGTAAACTTCAAGAATATGAGCTGAAGAAAACCTTTCTCCTGTTTGCTTCACCAATTCAACCTGTGCAACACAGAAATAGTGACATGTGACCAATAACAACAAATTTAACAAGTGACGCACATTAAATTTTTAGTGAATTCTATACCAGTTGCCTTGTGATCAAGGTGACATCTTTGTCAATTAAACTCTGACTACTGCAACAATTATCACACGTCTTTTGGCAGTTTGTGGAATCGAATTTTTCCCCAAAATGCACTAGTTGTAGGAAACGTCGGCAGTCCACCTCATTTTCACAGTAACTAACCTGAAGCAAGAAATTTGGAGAAATATTAAAGAAAGTATACCTCTGAAAAAAAAGGATTCTTCACATTTAATACCATGCGGAGAAGGTTTTCAGTATTTGTTTCATGTATCCTCCCTGCATTTGCTACACGATTATACCCAGCTGCCGTGGGGCTTTGGTCGACTCCTCCTTGGGTAATCATATGCTTAACTCGTATCTGAATAATAATGTGTATTTTAAAGATATGAGCAGAGAGATGGAAGAAGCTCATTGCTCCAGAGTAACAAAGCGGAAAAGAAGAAAATAAACTATGATATGTTAGTTTATATGCAACTTACATAGTCGCCATAACCGTAATACAAAACACAAGATGACCGCTGGCCATCCCTGCCAGCACGACCGCATTCCTTGGATTTTTATTAAAGAATAGAGTATATGAGCTCCTAGAAGAAATACCGGTACTTAGCTTTAAGTGAAATTAGTTATATACCTGATGATAGCCTTCTATAGACTTCGGGAGCGAGTGATGAATAACAAAGCGGACATCAGGCTTGTTGATGCCTGAAATGTTAAATATTATGAGCAGCAACATCCACTGAATTAACACAACAAAAGCAAAAATCCAGTACCCATTCCAAATGCAACTGTAGCACATATTATATTGATTTCGTCCTTGCTCCACTGTGTCTGTACAAAGGCACGTTGCTCAGGCTCCATACTGCCATGGTAGAACGATGCTTTATGGCCAAACTCCTGATAAATAGTATCCAATTCTACATCAAGCATAGTATTGGTGGTATGCACACGACTAAAAAGCTATAATAAATGACAAACCTGCAACTTTTCGGCAACTTTTTCACAGTCCATTCTTGACAGACAATATATAATTCCACATTCATCAAAATGGTTTTCCTTAATAAATTTGTCAATATCTTCCAGACACTTTTTTGTCTTGGGAACAACTGAATACCTGCAAATTTCTTCGTAAGCAGCACTTCGGTGTACACATATGGTTTTTTACATAATTTTACTTTACCATAAATTTGGGCGATTAAAACTTTGCCGGAACACAACACAGTTAACAAGGCCTAGGGCTTGTACAACATCTTCTTTCACACTGGCTGTTGCTGTAGCTGTTAAAGCTAACACAGGAATGTCGGGAAACTTCTGCTTCAAAATACCAAGACTCTGCGTATTCAACAATATTTTTGGTGGGTAAAAAAGAAGGTTTATGTTTCTTGAACAATATTCTTTTAAAGCTTTTAATGGCCTAACCTGATAGTCTGGTCGAAAGTCATGCCCCCATTGGCTCACACAGTGAGCTTCATCAATAACAAACCGAGCAAGCAAACCACGAGAATTTAGGTTTTCCAGATGCCTCAAGAGAGAATCGCTTCTGTGGTCAAGAAAAAATACTTCTTAGCTACGTGTTACAAGTAATATCTTTCTGTGTCCCTGCTTTAATTGTCCTTATCTACGCTAATAACCAATCAAGAATTACAAGAAACCTCTCCTACTACTGCATATATCGTAGGCTGTTTTATATCCTATCCGATGCTAGTAGAAGACGAATATCAAAATAAGTATTAAAAAAGAGAGAGATTTATATATATAAAATATCAGCTCACCTTGCTACTTTTTCAGGCGTGACATATAGTAATTTGTACTTCGAATGCTCAGAATTCAGCTCCTGAAGGATCTTCAGTTGTTCAGCCCATTCCATGCCAGAACTTAGGGAGGCGGCGTGTATATTGGCCTATAACCATGATTCAGAAACCAAAGAGTGAGACAGATAAGACTCCTCTATGAGAATTATTTATAGATAAAACAGATGATCTATATATGTATAATAGAGAGAGAGAGAGACACACAGAGAGAGGGAGAGAGACAGAGACAGAGACAGAGAGAGAGAGAGGGAGAGAGAGAGAGAGAGAGAGAGAGAGAGAGAGAGAGAGAGAGAGAGAGAGAGAGAATCTCTGGGGTAGCAGAAGCGTTCACCTGGTATAAATTCATTATCTGGTCTTGAATAAGAGACACAAGTGGAGAGATGACTAATGTTATACCTCCGCAGATCAAAGCAGGGAGCTGCCCAAAAAAAAATGTTAGAAGAAAGTTTCATGAAAATAACTTGAAACTTCATCTCTTTTGCGTAGGATGTATTCAAATATCTAAATGAATAAAAAGATTAGATTGAAGAATCAAAGTGAAATTAAATGTAATGGTTTAAGTATAGTGACCTGATACGTTAAACTCTTCCCTCCTCCGGTTGGCATCAAAACAAAAACATCAGAGCCACTCATTGTTGCATTGATGACTTCTCTTTGGTTTGGTCTAAACGAGTGATTTCCAAACACTTTTTTATTCATAACCTGCACATTACAAAGAAGCACATAAGCGCTCGAACGTAAGTGAACAAAGAAAAGAAAAACTCAGCTAATTACCTCTAATTTTCTTGTCCAAGGAAAATCACGACAGCTCCATTTTTTGTCGTTTGAACCTTCAGTGTAGGTCACATCAATAATCTTCGGAACATATTGTTCCCTCTCTACAGGTGCAGATGAAAGACCATAGCTATCTACAGAAAATGAAGAGTCTCTTGGCATGTTCCAGCTATCACAGGCATATCTGCCTTGGTCACTTAAATGTGCTCCAAAATCATTTTGTGGATGGTCCATTTTATAATTTGTTGATTTAGGTGTTTCATTCTCGAAAGTGTCAGTAGCTGTAGATGATAAAAACAGAGATTTTTGCATTTCCTTATCTCGGATATGATTCTCGAGCTGCTGAATTTGCTTCTTGAGCAGTAACCTAGCAACAACACGAGCTGTGATACATCAGAAACTGACCAAAAGTCAAGACATGCCCACGTTTGTGATACCCTTTTATACTCAAGTTAAGAAACAGATACAGTTTCTATTATTTCTTTTTTAGAATAATCTCTTCTCTCTGTATTATTCCTTGTAAATGTTGCTAGGTTATATACCACAGCCTCCGGAATGAAGCAAGATTATCTCACTTCATTAAAAAAAAAAAATGATACCAAATTTTTCAGCCAAAGAAACGGGAACAGAATTGATTGGTATAAACACCTCTCTTGACGAAGCTGTTCAACACGATCAGGACTCAGGTCAGTCGCATCATCAAGGAGTTCATTTGATATTGCAATTAAAGCATCTTTCATTTGTTCCACATGGGTTGAAGCTTCTGGACAAAGCCCTAGCTGAGTAGATACCAACATCAGGCATAATGAGAAAGTCAATGGGCTTCAAACCATGAAAGCATTTCTATAAAAGAAAGAGAAAGAAAAGCAGTAATCATACATTTACTCCATGACTACAGTTGGTACGTAATTCAGGAGGCAGACAACACTCTTCTTCTCTTCTGGAAGCACTTCTATCCACAGATGGGGTTCTCAATGAAAAGTTAGATACTGATGGCTGAGGAGTATTTATTGAACGGTAGTGTTCCATCACAATTTGGTCGACATCAATATTCTGCATCATGAAGTGTTAACATGCTTGAATTGACGTACTTTTACCACATAACATTTTGCATAAGCATATATAAATTTTAACAACAATTTGTTGTCATGAAAATATGTTACAATTTACATATACCACAAATACAAAATTAGCTACTTTCATCAACATAGTACCTTAAGTATGTCGTCATCATCATCATCAATATCATCATGACATGCTACTCCAGATGCCAGCTGCTCAGCTGGGAATGCTGAATTCCTAAATGGTTTTTCCATACCATTTGAATGCAAGCAACTGTGTTCTGATTCTCTAACCTCATTGTTTACCAGTGGAAACTTTTTAGTAACTATTTTATCATCACTTGGGGCAGAGGAAGGGAAACTGGGAAAGGATCTTCCTGCTCCTGATACATTCATTGGAATTTGATTTTGTCGACTGTTTGAATAAAAAGAGCCATCGGTCCTAGATATAATTTTGGATCTCTCTCTTGCAGAATACGAATCATTGGTGCCACCATCATCAAGGGGGGGAGTAACACCAGGTCTTATGTAAGCATTGTTTATTGAGAAATTTGAAAGAGCACGCCAAGCCTGCCAACACAGAATATCAATAACTAAGCTATATATATGTACAATTAATGAAAAGAGGTCTATCTAAAAGGGCCATCAACCAGAAGAAAAGGAAACATAGGAACTACGATGAGATAAGTTGTTTATTGAAAGATATTGAAAGAAAAAGGAAAAACAAGAAGTGAAATCCTACTTATCACGTGGGGGATGCATTAATTAAATAGTACTACCACCACAATTTTCGTTCAACAACATTACCTTTGTAATATGAGGATCAGCCAAAGTGTGCACACTCACACTGGGAAATGCAATTGACCTAGGCAGAAAGTGAACAAAGATTTTTAATAATTCGGAATAACTTAGTTGTAAACAGATTCATGAAGAAGACTAAAAAGCCTCACAAGATTCCCATCATTGGAACACCTATAAATATCAAAGAAAAATATAATGCACATATCATTCAATGTCATTTGGGGTAGTTTGGTAGTATGAGATTCAACCCTTACATAGGGGTAAGCCGCTATTTTGTTCAAAGCTATTAATGAGAATATATAACGAGCACTGGCAAAAGAAAAGATAAAGATGCTGGAAAAGCGAGACAATGTATTATGGTGGAAAGCTACCATTGGAATCACTGAATATGTTAGATAATAAATCTTCAGAAGTTCAACTTCTATAAACCAAACAGCAGATAATATCCAAATCAAAAGACAATCAAGGAACAATGACAGAAGATAAGGGGGATGATTGTTCTCGAAAGAATTAAGATACAGCCACTAAACCTTGCAGCCATATCTCTATTTCTTCTCGGCTTTTGACTTTCTAGAGCGTATAGGAAATTGGAGTTCAGAAAATTAGTCACGGACGATGGACTCTGGAGCGCCTCTGCATGTTCTGACCAATTAGTTTGAGGACCTCTAGATTTTGGCAGTTCAGGGACACGACTACTGCATTTCAACAGTGGGTAACGAAGATCAAACAAAAAGAAGAAATTACCAGAAAGTTTGGGAATAAACCAGAGTGTACAAGGAAAAGATAAATCTTGCCTCATTTGATTCAAATTAATCATGGGATTAACATGCTGAAGAGGTTGCAGTAATTTTCTCTTCCCTTGACACCGCAATCTAAACACATAGAAAGTAATTTCATTCCGATTAGTGGGTGTTGATGATAAACGAATCCGCTAGTATTTACCCTTTAATTCCAGAATTTGATAAAAGGCTGAAAAAAAAACCCAGGAAACTGAAGTGAATCAACAAGTCAAGACTCTAAAGACTAATCCATAGATAACAAAACTTCTAATCAAAAACTATAACGAAAGATTCGCAGGCCGAAAAAAGGTACAGGTGCCAGAAAGAACAAAACGAGAAAAAAAAACCCTAGAAATGAATACGAAAAAGAAAAAACCAAGAATTACATTTGGGATTCAGATGAGTCTTTTGCTACTTTAGCACTCCGACGGCGAAACTATCAGGGAAGTCGGCGGGGCGAAGTAGAGGCTAAAATTGTCGCCACTGGCAACCGACTTGAGCTTAATTTATGCGATTTCGTAATGGCGGGACGAATTCCCTCTAATATTCGGAATTCCCTAGCACAACAAAAAAAAAAAAAAAAAACAATAAATTTGAAACTTGNCCCTAGCAAAAAAAAAAAAAAAAAAAAAAACAATAAATTTGAAACTTGCATTTTTTTTGGATTTTCTCTTTTTAATTCCAACAATAGCTTAGCCAAGGACACTGGCCACGCCACTTTTCTCATTTAGTTTCCCATTCTACTTATTCTTTTTCCAAGCAAATAACATGTATTTATTGGCTATTTGTTTTGCTTCATAAACCTTTTTTATTTTTTGTATTAAATCATAACATGTATTTATTGAGTATGGGTCGAATGGTACGTAGCTTTTTCACGTTTTCACTTTTTGAAAATGTAATTCCACCAAAAATATACCATTCATAACAACATGTATAGAATGAAAAAAAAAAAATTAACAAGTGTTTTTCAAATCTATCCCGCACGTTTTAGTTTTATAACTAGTTTATAGCTTTTTGGCGTTTCAAAAAAAAAACTATTCTTCTTATTTTTTAGGAGTTTTAATTTCAATTAAAAACAACTTTTTTTTAATTTCAATTATACGTCTGCGTACTTGGCTTGCCTAATCCATTCTTCATCTTCCTATATAGGTTAATTTCCCCATTAGCATCTTTTTTTTCTGTTTTTTTTATTAGCATCTTTTCTTTTCTTGTATTCTTTGAAAAATTAATTATATGTTGGAGAAGAAGGGCTTATCCCACTTTCTACCATTGTTTCAAGCAACTCTTCAGCTTCCTTCAATCTCCCACACGAACAAAGACATTTAACAACTGAAGTGTGTGTTTCAACTCTTCAGCTTGCCCTCGCAAAGACAGTTCTGATGGTTTACGTTTTTTTTAAGATGTGTGACACTTTTGATTCGTTGTGTTCTCTTTGATAATTGGTTCGCTTCCACATCCTTTGTTACAATTTAACAAGTTTCAAATATTTTTGTTCTTGATTAACAATACTGGTATGATAAGTACTGAATAGCTTACTTAAGGGTACGTAGAGAGTGATGATTAAGGTTTTTTTTTTTAGAATTTTGGTTTAAGAAAACAAATTTTGATATTTATTTAATATTCATTTTTGTAATTTAATAGTATTTATTGATGATTCAGTTATCAAGCAAAAAAATACCATTTGATGTTTTAATCCGTTCAATTGTTTTAAAATTTCGTTCAGTTTTATTTAACTGTTCTAAAAATTCTGTTCATATGATTCCACTATTTCATGATTCAGTTATTTAGCTATTCAATTGATATACCATTCAAGCCCTATTTGTTTTGAACTGAATTTTAGAAATCATTGTAGTCTTTAATCACGTTTTAATAATCATGCGTTAGGACACAAAATACAATCGTTTAACTTAATGGATTTGGCTAACTAAACAACCAAAACGATATTGTTTTCACCGGTAAAACAAAAAAAAATCAAGAATCGAACACATTCTTCTTCTTTTCTAATTTCGAAATTGAGATTTAGGGTTTTCAACTTGGAAAGAAAATGAGTTATTCTCGAGTTCTAGCCGAATTGTTCACCGGAATCAATGCCATCACTATAATCAATGTTTTGGCGCTTACTTTCACTATTGTAGCATTAAACGACTCTTACATTGTTGTCAACATCCTCACAATAGCTACCTTGAAATTCGGCATGATTGTATCTCCAAACAAAGGGCCACACGAGTGCTTTAATCCATTTATTTGTCGAATTTTTTTTCTTCAGTTTTTCCACAATATACTTGACACACATTATATATTCGGCATTTGGAAACTTATTCTTTACTGTGTTGATAAATCTTTGCATCGACAAATTATTCAAAAATAGTCAAAAAATTAATCAATCACAAAACCATCAAACCAGTCATAACCATCAAACTACAACGTACCTTTGAGCGGTCAAATATGATCACATATTTGTCTCCATCGTGCAGGTTCAAGTCAGACTTTAGAAGATTGATAGACCAATGCCAATTCTCAGCATTCTCAGCCTGCACAGCAGCCCACAATATTGAGTAAATTTTGTTGTTTGCATCATGAACAATGGCAGTCAATAAGCATCTTTTAACAGCCCGCTTCAAAAAGGTTCTATTTATGTTAATGATTTGCCGACAGAAGTAGAAGGAGCTCTTCATTTCATTAAAAAAAAACGTAAAGGCAGTTGAAGACATGTTTTCCAGTTGCATTACTAATTGTATCCATGCGTATAGTGGATCCGAAATTTGATATGTTAAGCTCAACTGTGTAGCCTCTTATGTGTGCAAACTGCTTATTCTACTCATCCTCTAACCACTTCAAAACAATCAACCATCCTCGTTGACATTGCCCTATTGTACTTCTTACTCTCTACGGCTCATTAATTTGTGCTTGGATGTCAAGAGGAATTAATGAGTTGGGGTTGATCCTCAACCTATCCATAAAGAGGGGAACAAACACTGAGCTCTTAAGCAGCTTACATTTACCATTCCAACTGCACACATAGAGTTACACAAAGTTTTCAACACCCATATACCGCTCGGTTCATCAAAGGAGCATTAAACCCTCCACTTGCACTCTTTCGAATGAGCAAATACAAAACTCATTTAGTCTCTCTCCCATCTATCTTGTTTGATGTTCTTTTTTTCCTTCAGAGCATAGTTCAAAACCGCTTCTTTGAACTAAAAATTCGTTAAAAAACGTCTACCATGCACCAATTTCTCATAAGTGAAGGCCTAATCTTTATATCCCTAAGTACCCTCGGCTCCTCATCTTCATCTTCACTTTATGGAATTGTGTTCCTAGCAATCTTAAACTCATTAAACCAATGACAAACATCATCTTCTGCTTCAAATTTATACCTTTCCATGATGTCTTCTTCAAACTCCTCACTCTTGTTGCTTTGGTCTCCATATCCTCCTTCTTCCTCAGCATTACCTTTGTCGTCGCCGCCTTCAGCATTGTCTTTGCCGACATCGTTATCGTCTTCGTTAACGGCTCTTCGACCACATCATCGCCTTTAACATTATCCATCTCCACATCTTCACTATCATGAAATACGAAATCCGGATCGTATGACTCGCTAACTTCAACTCTCGATCCTTGCGGAAACCCCAATTAAACATCGATTCTTAGAGAAAATCGAATGAAGAACCCATATTTTTGAAAACCCCCAAACTGATTTACGCTTAGTCAACTCAAGTCAAGTCTTTGTGATACTTCGTGTATCTGACTTACACGATGCATTTTGATTAGTTTGATTCATTTTGTTTTATTTTAAAAAATAAATTTCTTTTATAGGGGAAACAAACGTCATGTTGGTTGTTTTTTTTTTTTGTCAACTCATGATATATAAACACCAAATATGTGTAGAAAATTACAGCGTGTAACCATTTTGTGATATTCTGGCAGAGCAGGCCAAATTATCAGCCTTATGGTTGAGTGTGCGTGGGATTACATGAATACAGAAAGCCCTAAATAGAAATCTCAACCTGTTAAACTCCTCTTGATAAGGTTGAAACGTTGGCCAATCTTCCTGGTTAAGAAGCACCTTTTGAGCATCAGTGCAATCTGTCGCTAACTCCACTTGAGATACTTGAGAAGCGATCAAGGATTCCATAGCCCAAAGAATGGCTTCTAATTCTGAATGCAATGGCGATAGGCTTCTTCGTATTCTTCTTGCTCCCGCACAATCTCCGTTTGCTGTTTCTGAAAAATAAATCCACCCCAGACCAGTAAAATTGTCTGAACTTTTCCACGAGGCATCAACAAAGCATCTATAACCCNTCTTTTCCACGAGGCATCAACAAAGCATCTATAACCCGTGAAAGATGGGTTTACAGTCAGAGGTAGAGACACCTCTGACCAAATCGAACTTGCGCTTGCTGACTCAATATTGTTTGTAAGATTTATTTTTTATTTAGCTTGAGACCATTCGGTCTTGTCTTGCTCCGCTTGAGATAACAATTCCCGTGGGTCTACATTTGTCCCACAGAAGTGATGGTCATTCCTACTTTTCCAAAGTAGCCATATTAACCATGGAAAAATATTTTCCCTCCTTGCATCTATATTTTTTGAGAACAAATAATTAAGATTGAACCAAATTGAGTTTCCTGGAAATATCTCTTCAGGTGATGGTATAGGCGATAATGCCCATGTTTGCACTGCTGGTGGGCATTCGAAAAGGACATGGTTAATAGTCTCTTCTTCTGCCCCACAT